>CAOKZL010003382.1:0-102615 GCA_948472985.1 Iguana delicatissima | reverse complement strand
AAATTCACCAGAGGCTCAATTAATTGTGCTGAAGCAGCAGAAAAACTCACGGAAAGGGAGAAAAGCAGATGGCTCTTGCCAGGGGGAGCAGGGAGGACTGAAGCCTTGACTAGAGGAACAAACAAGATATGTTGGGTACATTGTCTGAACAGGTGAAACTCCACAAAAGGGACCTAACAGCTCCCTTGAACTATCTACTCTGTATTAACCTCTGGTTGGCTCACATGTTTAAGGGATAACTTAGGGGCTGAAGTGCAAGGTATGAAAGGGAAGAGTATTCCTAGTAAAGGCGAGGGCTACTGGGCAACCTTTTCTGTACCGTGAGAGTCTGTATACCACACCACAATCACCACAGGTAGGTGAGGCAGTTCGTCTCCCAGCAAAGGGGATACCAGAACAATTCCCAAAACAGAAGAACCATCACCAGATTTCTCACACTGCCAATTCCCTCAGAATTGTCAGCCACATTTGTCTTTCAAAGTCCCTGAGTACCAGAGATCAAAGCCTGGGCCAATGGTTTAAAAAATGACAACACTTATTTTAAGTTGTCTTGCTTATTCCCCTTCCGCTACAGATTTTAATAGCAGGACTCAAGAGCTTGGCTACAGGACCCAAGACCAACACAACTGTGATGGGAGAGGCTGCAGCTCAAATCAGAAATGGGAGGCAGGTCTGTTCCTTCCCAGACTATACTGGCTGAAATAGGCTTGTGCAAACTAGCTTGAAAAAAGGTGTTCCGTCTTCAGGTACACTGAAGTCTGATCTGAAACCAGCTAGTAGAAGAAAAGATGCAGGAAGAAGACTGAACCAAGCCTTGTGACTTCTTCCCACTCAACCTATGGGTTTCTAAACAAAGGAGAATCATTAGTCCGCTGTATCAGTAAGTATCTACAAATTCTTTTTTTTGGGGGGGGGGGACAAGGAGGCAATCATATATTCAAAAGAGAATTTATATCCTGGGTGTGTGTGGTGAATAAAGCTTTTTGTAAATGACACTGTGAGGTGCTCGGGGAAACACATTAGGAAGAACACTAGCGAATTCCACATTCCCTTGCTCTCTGCTTTCAGCCCCCATTACCCAGAAAAGGTTATACTCCCCTCGCTATCTGTAAATGAGACTATGAAGGAGTATGTATGTGGAAGGGGTGGTGGATCTTTATAGATCAAGCACACAGCTTTCTTATGGCCACTTCCATTAGGAAGGGGAAAGCAACAAAGGCATGCACCCTGGCATGAGAAAATGGCATGGTGTTCCACTTATCTGAGTCTCAAAGGTGTTGTCTGCCATTCTCCGGAGCTTTGTGTTTGTCAGCCCATTTTCTTGGGTTTCTGCCTGTCCCTGCTATGGTTTGGTGCTCAGAGGCTTTTCACCCTGCCTTGCAAAAGCCACCCTTCATAAGGTAACCTAGAGCTGCTGTGGCCAGAGTCAAGTGTGACGGAAGGAGATCCATCTGCCACCACCATCGAAAAGCTTTGAGGCAGCATTTACACTAATAGCCACAAGTTCTCCCCATCTCCCAGGGGAGTGTTTTGGGGAGCAGAAGGCAAGTTGTATAATGAAAAGGGATCAGCATGGATTTTCCCAGAGTGATGTTTTAGCACTAATTTGAAGAGACATCTGGTAGGGTTCAAGTTACCAAGCACCAATGCAAATGGGAATCCTTCTAACATCATTTAATTCCCTTCCAGGACACACCAAATTATGCCTTGTCAACTGCTCCCTCCCAAGAGGGAGGGCTTTTGCCTGTTACACTCAGACAAAAGCAGCCCTTGGATGATGAAGTGTTCGCATTTACACAGTCAGCACTGAAAAACCCACCTCCTTATCAAGAATCCACCTCAAGCTGATTAAGTCCATTAACCAAACTGAGCAAAATCTGGTTTAGCAACAGAAGTGCAAAGTTTTTAGTTGGCAAAACAAATGTTTTATCAGCTCCTCTATTTTTTTTTATAGGGAGTTTCCTGCGTGTGTCATGTGAGTCTCCCACAGCCTCTAAACCCCACATTCAGGGGGCAGGGCTCACTATAAACAGAGGTAAGTACGGGTCCAGTGTAGAGAGCTCCAACTGCATACTGCCAACACTTGCACTGCAACCAGCAGTGCAGAAGCCAGCCTCTCACCACAAGTTGGGCATGAAATAAGCCCCTGATTCTTCCCAATGTACCTGTGAGGCTGTTTAGAAGCCTTAGGCTCCACAAATCTCTTCCTATGAATTCCCTTCTGCATTTGCTTTCAGATTGTATGTATTCCAAAACCCACTGACACCTCAAGTTTTAAATACTTTTTTTTTAAAAAAGTAAATCGTTAGCCTCACAAGGAACAGTTTAGAAAAAAGGCACATGGCTCTTAGGGAAGGTTTAGCAACAAAGGAGGCAGCATGGTTTCCAATGGTAAAAATAAACAAACCAATCCCATACTTCAAAGTCCTCAGCCTCTGCTTTCAACAGGGACTTGTTCCTTTTTCACCCTAAAAGCAATATCCACAACTTTCCTCAAAAGCTGATGGTGCTAGATACCCCACATTCTTTCAATAATGCGTAGGTTTAAAATAAAAAAAAGGAAGGAAATTATGCAAAACAAACAGAAAACAGGCTTGTTTACACAATCTATGCACTTTGTTTCCAGAGCAACACTTGATAGAAATACAAGAGGTGGAGTTCCAGGAATACAGATACCTTTGGTTACCAAGAATTCGCTCCCAATTGTTCCATCATGGTTTCTGGCATGATATTCTGGCATGAATCAGAGTATTTCCACTACATGCTACTAGCTACTATTTTGGTTAATGACAGCTTTTTGTGTTAAGTGCCTCATTTTTCTTCTTGGTAAGCCACTGGAAAGTTCAGGACTGCAAAGCCCTGAGCCTCTCCAAGGGAAAGATTCTAGAGAAACTTCTTCAGACTTTGTATGTGTGAACACTAGCAAACTCACATAAACCATGGCTGTTATGATCAAACAGGCTTTGTTAGATTATTTCAACTACGGTAATAAAAAAACGAAGACAGAATCTAACATAGCTCTAAGTCCTGAAATCTAAGTCCTGAAACTTGGCTACCGGATGCTAAGGGGATCTCAGCAGCGTGTATCTTGAAGTCATCCTGTTTTCTAAATGTATTCATTAATTCAAGTTTATTAAAATTGGCCTGTAGCTTTCAGTATTGTCTGCAACTACTAAGTGCCAGACTTTTCCTAATCATTGAAGCCTGGAAGATTTAATTCTCTCAGCAGCCTCTATACAGTCCCAGGTAATGCACTGGTCTGGAGGATGCCCAGTATCCAGTAAGCCCAGTAAGGTGGGAAGAGACAAAAGGACAGAAACCAGTCCAGAACTTTGGGTTTGCTCTGTTATTCTATATGTATGCCAACCTGATGGTAGATTCTATACTGCCAAAGATCTAGAGGAAAGCGTTCTAGAGACCATGAGTAATCAGATAACTTCACGCATTGCACAGTCGTATCAGTAGGAAATGTTTGTTACTTACCTGCTTTGCAGAGTAGGAAAGAAAAAATAAGGTCACGTGAAAAATGAAAACTATTTGAGAAACACATAAGGAATACAATCTGCACTGATGTCCAGAGATCTGACTGAAGCAATATGTATCTCGAGAACAAATCAGATGGAAAAGGTGCTTCAACCGGGGGCTCGCATTTTTATGACCTGGGTGAAATGGTCAACACCTAAGGACAAGGACAGATTTTCATCCCCTCTCCCACACTCTTGGTGTTGGACTTTAATGTACAGCTTTACAGGTTTCACTGAAAAATGCAAGACAACAACAAACCCACATTCATGGGTTTGACCTTTGCACATTTGATTATTCGCAAGGTGCCCGCTTGCTTCCCTCCCATTCTCCCCCTCCATCTGCTCGCCGTTCACCCTAGCGTCTTGCATTCTTTCTCCACGCCTGGGCAAACAGCAAGGGAAGGTTTGTCCACATACACTTCCCGCCTCCATTCACCTGCCTTTTGCTCAGGTGCCCTGCTTCCTCTGCAAGTGGGCAAAAGGCAAGCAAATGGAAGGAAAAAGGCTTGGGCATGCACGCAACCCCCCCCCGCCCTTCCATTTGCTCGCTGTTTGCCTGGGTGCCCTGCCTTCCTTCTCTGCACCTGGACAAAAAGAGCATGAATGGACAGGGAGGCTCTTATGCACCTTCTCCACCTGCAGGGCTGCCTCCTCAGATTCGCTTGCCTTTTGTCTGGGCCTGAGAAAGAAAGCATAATCACTCAGGCAAAAAGCAAGGGAACAGGAGGTAGAGTGCTCACAGGTGGGAAGAAGAGTTATTTGTTTTTCTTTCTCTCCTTTTTTTTTTAACTTTCACAGGTGTGCTGTGCCCCGAACCCTCACAAAAGTCAAGAGACCACTGCATGACTTAGCCCTTAGTAAATGAGTAATGAGAGCCAGTATGGCATAGTGGTTTGAAGGGTGGACTAGAACTCTGGAGGCCAGGATCTGAATCCCCACTGAGCCACGGAGCTTCAGTGAGCGACCCTGGGCAAGTCACTTGCTCTCAGCCTCAGAGGAAGACCATGGTAAACTTCCTCTGAAGAAATCTAGCTCAGAGAACCCAGTGATGGGGTTGCTATAAGTTGGAAACAACCTGAAGGCACATAACAACAGCAAGCAAAAGCAAAACAATACTATTACTGAAAATTAGGTTCACGAAACCAAAATTGGACAGAGCCAACGGTCAATATGATCAAAAGCACGAGATACAGTATTTAAAAAGGGGGATAATGAATTGCTAGCTACAATACAATGCCACTTGCAATAACAAAAAACATTAGAACATGAACATGATTTTTTAAGGCAGGTGATAGCAAACGAAACCTCTTTCAAGACATGTGCACCTGCCACCACAGTAACTCACCACTCCGAACTTCTTGAAGTATTCCCTGAGCTCTGTCTCGCCACAGTTGTGAGGGATTCCACCAACAAAAATTTTATTGGATTTGTTATCACTCCTGGATCCTTTCTGCCAAGACAGAAGGTTGTACTCAAATTAAAACTTGCTTTTAAAAAGAATGTTTTCTTCATGCTGAATGACTGTAATCTGTTAAGTGGTCCAAATATTTGTGCCCCAAGTTCAGGCATAATGGGGAACTTCTGAAACTGAATTCAAGATCTGAGATTGACTTTACCACCTTTTAACCTGCCCTGTGGTAGGCAGGTCAGAAGGGTCTCTAAGGTAGTCCACTCCCTCCTTAGATAGTATCTTGTTTTTAGAAACCTATGGGGTGGGACATGATTTTGATAAAAACTTGGAAGAATCAGGGGCTGGGATTCCCATACTTCTAAAATGGAGTGGCCAAGTCCTTCCGACTGAACTGATATATTAGAAACATGGCTTTCAAATTCTCGATTCTCAGGGAGCAGTGTGTTGGCATGTATTTTTTACAGCAGCCCAGCACACATCAAAACCACAAGCATCTCTCCCTTTAAGTCACATCATGAAGAGCAACAGGCTCAAGCTGAGGGCATCAACAATGCTGCAACCACAACTGGCTGGAAATCCTACAGTCTACAAAAGAAAGTTATTTGCAGCAAGTGGTGACAACTGGCAAGTCAGCCTCAGTCCTGAGAGCTGTTTGTTTCCTGTCAGCACACTTGAATTTCACCGTCTGCTTCCAGAAAGGTTAACAAAGCTCCTTGGCATTAGGATGGGGAAAGATGCCAACAGCTCAGTGAGGGTACTGAAGCCAAGGAAAGTGCAAAGCAATGCCGAAGCAGCTCCCTTACCCATCCCTCCTTTGGTCGTGTTCTCTCTGGTTGCATTCCTCGAGGGGTACAGGGCTTTGGATCGATCTGTCAAACAAAGATAAGCGTGAAACTGGAGAAATGGCAAGCCACAGTTTAAAAACCTGTAGAAGCTGGTTTTGTCCAACACCAGGCTTTTGCAAAGAACCTGGTAAGTAACAGCAGCCACAACCCCTCACTTCCACCTCTTTTCCCAGAACAGTTTTAAGACACCCACAGGACAATTAGATATAAGGCAACAGGGAGAATGCTTGCCCGACAGAGACAGAGGAAACCTTAAAAGTCATGTTTTTGCATTACAGCTCACTAGGTCTGCTGCCAGCATAGCCTGCCGAGGCAGATGCACACACAACTCAACCAAGTGATACGCTGCAAAAAAGAAGGCTTCCCCAGAAGATGTGCCTGAGGTGGAATAGGGGAGGCAAGGGTTGGAGAAACTCATGAATAATCAAATCTGTGAAAGTTAAACCTGCAAATGTCAGGGGCCAACTGCATTCTCATAACAATAGAGAGCCAATTTGCAAGGCTGTGTCATTTATGCCACACTTTCATTGCAGCAGCCACTTGCCAGTTACAAACCACACTCCCTCAGACAAAAACCCAAGAGAAAAAACAATGGTCAGTTAATATTTGCTCTGCCATGAGCTCACCATGTTGTTCTGGCACAGCAGCAAAAAGTGGGAAGAGAGATTCACATCATAATTGTGGGACAGCTTACCGGTCATGCCCACATTTTCATTATGATCTGATAAGCAGACATCCCAAGAATTGGGGAGAGGGGAGCACATAAGATGACTGTTCAGTGCTTCCCTAAAAGTAGTTTTTAAGTAATAACCTCATGTATGAACATGTCTGGAAGGAACCATTAGTTAAAAATCATGCAGTTTTTCAGTTAATCCCAGCAGCATTTCGCTGAACTTGGTTATTCAAGAAGTAAACAAACACGCACACCCTCCCTCATACCACACTGCACATACAGACACTCCAGTGGAGGCAAACTTACATTTCGGCCATCTAATGTATGAGGCCTGCTGGCCAAGACTGTCCCTACACAGTTGGGATCTTTGAACTTAACAAATCCAAACCCTCGTGATTGATTTGTCGTCTTATCTTTCATTATCACACAATCGACAACTTCCCCATACTGGGAAAAGTAGCTACGGAGAGTTTCTATCAAAAGAAAAACACAAAATGCTTTTGTTTAGAACAATCTCTTCAGAGAAAGCATATGAAGCAGTAGCAAAATTCTTTTCAGAAGAAATGTGTATGGTCTGTAGAAGGCTCTGTGACGAAGGCCTGCATGCAAAATTTTGTACATCCAGAAGTTCTTTGCAATTTCCAAGAACCAGCAGGCTTATCATAAGGATCCTGCTATAATCCACCAAGCATACCCTGCTTTTCAAAAAAACAACCAATCTTGTAGAACCATTAGGTACTCTCTGATTGATCGATTATTTATTTATGGTCATACTGTCCCCAATGGAATGCCAAGGGAAATGACAATATAGCTCAAGCATGGAGAAAGTCATGTTACAGTACAAACAGCAGCCCAGCAACTTTAGGTGAAAGAAATCTAAGTCTGTAGAATGATTTATATGTGTTTAAGAAAGAGGGTCACAATCAATTCAGTAGATGATTACCTTGTGTGGTGCTCCAGTCTAGACCGCCCACAAACAGCTTTCTGCAATACAGAAAACACAAGTTAATACCTGGTTTGTAAAAATACAGATCTCTTTAAACTTGATACCACTCTGACAGCTAAAACTGTGCCTCTGAAGAGACTTCTTATACAGGTTTTAGCTTCAGTGCTAAATGAAGAACCTAAAGCCATTACCAACTCAGAATTTCTCTGCCACATTTATATTATAAAGCAATCTCAAGTACACTGAAACAATGGAAATACAGAATGGGTGAACTTCTACACTTTAAGTATCATTTATAACAATTATCAAGTTTTTTTTAACAAAGACAGAAACAAAACTCATTACTGATTACTATTCTATCACCCCCTTCAAAAGGCATTACAATAAACATTTGCAGTGTTCTCTTTGTTGTTGTTACAGGCCATTGAGTTGACTTTGGTTTATGGCAACCCTACAAACTCGAGTGCTCCTAATCACCCAATCAATCGCCCTGCTCAAGTCTTTCAGACTTAGGGATGTGGCTTCTTTGATTGCGGCCGTCCATCTGTAATGCAGTGTTCCTCTTTTCCTACTGCCTTACCAAGTATTATTGTCTTTCCTAGCGAGTCATGTCTTCCCATAATATGTCCAAAGTATGACACTCATCTTGCCCTCTAGGAAAAGTTCATGCTTGATCAATTTGTCTTTTTAACACTTCACAGTATGTGTAGAATTCTTCTTCAGCATCACATATCAAATGAGTTGATTCTCTTCCTATCAGCTTTTTTCACTATCCAGCTTTCACAATCATACAGAGAAAGTAGAGATACGATGGCATGGACAAACCTGCCTTGAGTATGCAATTAGATACCTCCACATTTCAGGATCTAATTCCTTCATAGCTGCCCTCCAAAGTCCTAATCTTCTTCTGATTTCTTCACTGCACTCATCATTGCAATTAATGACCAAGCCAAAGTATGGAAAATCTTGAACTATTTCCACATCTTCAGTGTCCACTTAAAAGTTTATGTAAATTCTTTACAGTACTTACTTTATTCCTCTCAGCAGCCCTCCAAGGTAGGTCTTTGACATTTCCATGCTGCGAAAGCAAAAAGCCAATCTGCCCAGCCAAAAAGGTCACAGCTGGGCTAAGATTTGATCTCCAGTGACCTTGTCAATACTATATTCACAAAAAGCCCTGGAAACTTATTTTGCCAAACTGTTTGCTTTCCCCCAAGACAGTTTCAGAAACATATTCTGAGCCTTGGGAATTGTATGATCTCCTGGGAAGTCCTTCAGTAAGTAATGTGCTATTTATCAGTGACCATCTTTACATACATGGCTTTTTTTTTAACCATTGAGAAAAGATTTCACAACCGCTGCAGTGTTCAATTGATGAAAAAAGTATATCCAAATAGTTCCCAGCTAATGGGCTAAACAGAAGGCATTGTTCAAACTCTCGTGGAACACTGCCTTCATTTTCTAGATCAACCCCAGCAGGTGCACAGGAACATCACGTCGTAATCTGAACGCTGCAGCTGTCATATGATCATGGAAACTCTGTAATTGCCATTAGTAGAGCAACCATAAAGAGTCAGTCTTAAAGCCAGGTAGCAGCAGCTTGCTGAAGCAAGAGCATGCCATGGAGAGTAGTTAACATTTCAGGCCATGTCTCTCTGGGTTTACTAGAGAGATTGCACCCCCTACTACACGTACATATATCCTGGATTTCCCAAAACAAGGAGGTTTTTTTTCAGCCCAGCTCCATACTGCAATACGTACTTCACCCTAAGAACCAAAAACCAACAGTCTGCTCCACAAGCAGAATGACTCCCCAGCCTATTTCCTAGATGAATGAGGACCACCGCCAACATACACCCTAAGGATATTACTCTGCAAAGTTCCCAAACGTGTGGCACCATATCTCCCCAAATCTCTTCTGACATTGAACCAAGTCTACATTATTTGCTGGTGAAGCTGTTCATGTGCATTTTGGAAAGAGTTTTTTGGTACAAAATATGGTTGCTAGAATGCTTTCAGGTATTTTCAAATTCAATTACCAATCACTGTCATATTTTAACAGGGTTCGATGGTATATTAACTTTGCTGACTTTCTGGAGGGTTTTTGATTCTATAGTGGTTTTATTATTCTCATATTTTATTCACCAGCACTGCATGTGATTACTGTGAACCACCTTGGGGAGCCCCTGTTAGGACTGAAAAGTGGTATTATCATTGCCTCTATAGATAAAAACAAAGGCAGAAGAGAATAAGGGGTAAGAATAATTTCTAAGGTCAGCAGGCTGCCACCAGTGCCTCGCAACTGGAGGACATTCAAGGCCACTGAAGTATGAAAAATCCTTCCATTCTAGCTGAAGTTACCCAAGTGCCTGCTTTTACTAAGTCATCCGCAACGCGAAGCCTGCATGCTTTGCGTGCATGTCATATGGTGAGAGTGCGCCTCTTGGGAAATTTTAAGCAGCAGACATAAAGTCTTCTTTGTCAGCACACAACAAAGTTCAACAATTAAAGATCGAGGCACTACTAACAGCCATACTCTCCAGCACTTTATCAAGCTTCAGCTCTGACCTAATCGTAATTAAAGAATATTTCAAACCCTACCTACCAAGCAGACCAACAGTTGCCTTCCAAATAATTACTCCAAAGTTCAGGAGTAAGACCCTCAAGGCCAGTGTGCTAAATTACTGCATGTAAGAATAAGTAACTCAGAGTTAAAAGGCCCTGCAACAGGCTGCTGCAAGTACTGGAACATGTTCAAATGCCTCACACTTTTCAAGTAATACTGAAAGGCTACCAGTTATCAGCTCAAGACACTTAATAGAATGGACAATAAAATGGGGTTGGTGAACTGATTTCACCTGCCAAACAGAGGTAAAGACACAAACAGACTGCCCAGCTGGCAAACAAGCTATTAGAGAACTCCCTAAGCACAGTGACATAATAACCCCAGTGGTAGAGGAGCCAGGTGTGAGGCAGGAGGTGCTGAAAAAGAAACTGAAGCACCATCAAAAAAACCACACATCTAATTGTATCTTTGCTTCTCCAGGGAAGCTGGAAGCTTTCAACACAGCACAAGCCTGGACCAACGTAAGGCTCGGCAGCCAACACAGGAGTGCAAGAATCAAATACCAGATCAGGCTATTTGTCTCTTGAGTGGCTTTCTGGAGTTTTCCCCATCACCAGATACTTCTAAAACTAGATGCCAGGCATTGAACCCAGAATGTTCTGCATGCCAAGCAGGTGTGCCACCATGGAAGTACAGTAGAATCCCATAATCACATTTAGCCATAATTATGAAACCCATTTCTTTTAGACTAGCTAAAATGAGTTTCTGACATGGAATTGAAAAGCCACTTCCTTTCTTCAAACTGTCTTCAGTGTTCAGAGCACAGTAGTCAGTGCAACTACACAAACATCGCACTCAGTGTTTCAGCCCTCTTTAATCATGTGTGGGGCCCATCAGTACTGTACAGAAAGCACAGAGTGTTCCTACAGTGCAGGGTTGTGTAGGGACACTAATATTAAAAAATGCTGCCCCTACTGTTACCAAAGCAGGATTCTGGCATTCACAATACTTGCATTATCACCGGTTTGGTAGAACAGGAGGTAGCAGGATGCCCAGGTCTTGTCCCATATGTAAGTCTCAGAAACACGTAAGCAGCAGCCTGTTCTTCAGCAATGGAAAAGCTCTGGAAAAAAAGACAACTTTCGTGGCACACCAAGGGCCAGGTTAGACTCTGACTTCACGGTGACCCTATCACAGAGTTTTCTTGGCAAGATTTATTCAGAGGACGTGTGCCATTGTTTTCCTCTAAGGCTGAGAAAGTATAACCCGCCCAAAGCTACAGTCAAACAGGAATGTGAACCCAGGTATTCCAGAGTCCATCATTCAAACTACTACATCACACTGGTTCCTGATCTCAGGTACACAAGGTTAATTTAAGCTACACACATTAGAGTTCATGTGCCCAAATAAGGTCTATCTGCATGGTGCCCTTATGCTATATGAAGCAGGGTAAGGAAATTTGTGGTCTCTGAGTTGTTCTTTGAATACAATGTCCACCATCCTCTACCACTGCCCATGCTAGCAGAGACTGATGCGTGAGCCGAAATTTATTTACAATCGGAAGGCCACCAACTCCTCACCTCTACTATAAGGCTAGAACAGTTTGAGCATAATTTCTAACACCAAAGAGTAGATTAATATTCTTATTTTCCATCAAACTCAGGGGAAGACATTAGGACACACACAAGGTCATCCAAGTAGTTTACTGGATGAGAAGAGCAGTGGAAGTCACAAAAACATGACTATGGTTTTAGTTTTACTTGCCTCAGATTCTCCTCTGGCATTTTCTCAGACATATAACATTTATGTCATATCGTTCCCTCTCACTTAGGAGGCTGAAGGCAGCAAACAAAAACACTATTTCCATAAAGTTGAATTAAAATGGCTATAAAATATAATGCTTCCTAAACCAAGCACCTCTCTCTGCAAAAAGGAGGGGCCAGAAATCTTTAGAAGAAAAAGCTGGGGAGGATAAAAGACAGGGTTATTATTGCTGCACATAACTGCGAAAAAGTGTTTCTGGTGATGTTGACTCTCACAGTTCACTGCTTGTTTGTGACCATTTAAGACCCATCTTACAGCAGTGGGGAGTGCAAAGGGTTCTCTTCTGAATGGCCATTTCAATC
Organism: Iguana delicatissima; assembly: GCA_948472985.1. Taxonomy (NCBI): domain Eukaryota; kingdom Metazoa; phylum Chordata; class Lepidosauria; order Squamata; family Iguanidae; genus Iguana; species Iguana delicatissima. The sequence continues at coordinate 90,524 of CAOKZL010003382.1, read as the reverse complement.
CCCTAACACCATTCTAAATTATTTTTGGGCACCTTGACAGATATCCAGACCAAAAAAAAAAAGCAGGGTTTTCCAAGGTCAAGCAGAGCAGCTGTATGTAAATAAAGAGCAGCTATTTATACACAGCTCTATAGATTGCCACAAGCTAAGACAGTCTTGGCCTTTGGCTTTGTGATGGATGGATTCTGGTACGCTGAACAAATGAAGAACTAATTTGCATGGCAACCCAAGGAAGAGGGTATGAGGACAAAAAATTAAGAAATGTTGATGAGAAAAGTTACAGTGCTTTGCATCTCACAGTTAAAGGGGAAAAAACACACTACATCTTTCATTGCGTCGCTTCCACCATTTACCTGTTCTATCTGCAGCTCATCTCCCCTGCAGAGGTATAGTTAGGTGTTTTTAACACCTGGCTTTGAGCTCTGATTTTCTTTAGTGCTAAAAATGCCTTGGAAGTATCAAACCAAAAGGAAAAAACAAAGTGACTCATGTTATACATTCCATGGCAGTTATCACTCCACTGGCGTATTGTGAGCGACTGGTGAAAAGACCATGGAATTCTTTTCCCCCCACATAAAATGCACTCTGCTTTCCTATTTCATGCTAACTCCACCAAAGCTGGTGGGACTTGCTTTTAGGTAAGCGTGCACAAGATGTGGCTAGACAGCCTCGTGCATCAACTATATCTTTTGCACCATTTTTACTCATTTGTTTGAAGGATCTGTTGTGCAGTTATTTCGCTTGCTAAGTACTCAACTGAACTCCTTCCTTTCTTTTTTTATTTTTAAGATAAAGAGCTAGAACTGACGCAACACAAAACTATGGTTCAGCGTCACAAGGCTCAGTATTTGAAAAACCTCAGATGAGGAGGAAACACTCCTAAAGCTCCCTGAAGGGTTATTTTTACTCCAGCCATGCTCTGCCACTTCACTTGAACATGATGGTTCTGTCTTCTGTTTCACCATAACATCTTCATGTACAGCCATAAAAACTAAACCAGCTCCATGTAAGTTGGCTCTATATGAGTCTGTCTGAGTTTCAAGACCTGTGAGAGAGGGTTTCCTTTTGGTTCTGCCATGACCACGACCACACTTTTGGTGAAGACACGGGAAAGAGCCTATACAGTCGCTGCTCCTAGGTTGTGGAATTCCCCCCTTGGAGAGGTCTGAATGGCCCCTCTCTCTTCTCTTTCTGCTGGCAAGCAAAGATCTTTCTATTTAGGCAGACTTTTGGTTCTTAACTTTCAGTGGGGTATGTTGTGCTGGTATCTTTTTTTAAGTATGTTTTCATTGCATTTTAAACTGTTTTTGTGTTTTTAAGAACACTGTTGTCTAACTTTCATGCTAATCATTTTTCTTTAGTTGTACTTTGTTTTAACCTAGGTAAGCTTCCCTGAGTTCTGCGCTGGGAGAAACCTGGGTTATAAATTAAATAAATACGGCTTAATCTTAAAACTGCAGCCACACTGACCCATTGTGGTCGCATTGCTTAAAGAGCCAAACTCATATATGCAACCCTTTCACATGTGTTTTGCACCAAACTAGGGCATCCTGCATTAACTATAGTCTCCTAAGAGCCATCACAGTAAAGTGGTTTGAGTGCTGGAGATGAGGGTTCAATTCCACGTTTGGCCATGGAAACCCAGTGAGTGACCTTGGGCACATCACACACTCTCAGCCCCAGAAAATCCAGTGATAGGTTCACCTTAGGGTTATCATAAATTGGAAACAAAAACAACTGAAGGCATACAACAACAACAGTCTCGTATTTCACCCAAAGCAATGAACTAGGAGTAATCACTTCTGAATAATCCAGTATATTAAACTGAGCTTTGAGGTTGGTTTAATATCCTAACTTTTCACTACAAATTCCCAGCATGGAACAGATGCAAAATCTGTCATACAAGCATCCCCAGGAAGACCTGCTTTGTCATCTGACACAACAGCACTGCATGTATGAACAAAAAGGCTGTGACTGGGCTGTCCAAACAGTCAAGTGTATCAAAATCCATTCCAACTACAAAACTGGAAATCCTATTTACTGTTCAGTTTTGTAAAATTCTTGAAAATATCCCTAAGTGACAGATCAGTTGCCAGAAGTACTAAATATTTTGAAGCACATTTCTCATGATCACGATGAAGAAATTAAGCTGTACCAAGCACAGCTGCAAGTCTGGACATTTGAACCGGAAGGCAGTCTTGCATCTTTGACACTGACGCGTTGCTGCTAATTTACGTATTGATCCTTGCAATGGTGTCCATATAGCGTTAGTTCACCTACAGACAACTACTGTGCACACAGACTTCTTCTAGGTGTTTTAGAAAGAAAAGACATCCCAAAATTTTCCTTTGCTTTTGAAAATGGAAAGAGAATATCTATCGTCCAGTACCAATGAGCAAACGTGACAGCAAATGCCTTTAGAATTAAGAAAACGAAACTAGAGGCTTCTTAACTAAAAAAACCCATTAACATTCAGAAATAAACAGTTTACAGACAACTCTGAAAAAAAAAATGTGATAAAGAACCACACAATAAATGCGGTTGCATGCACCTAGGTTTCACTGGAGATCAAAATAAGCAGCTGTATCACAATTTCATGGAAAAGACAAGGCTTTGAGATGGTCTGATTTCAGAAAAAAAGCAACTACTCTCTGCCTCAGAGGAAGGCAAAGGCAAATCTCCTCTGCACCAATCTCGCTAAGGAAGGCCTGCAATACGTTTGCCTTGTTGCTGTTATGCACCTTCAAGTTGTTTCTGACTTACAGCGACCCTAAAGCAAACCTATCTTGGAGTTTTCTGGGGCTGACAATGCAGTACACCCAGGATCACTCAAAGTGGGTTTTCATGGCCAAGTGGAAAATTGAACAGCATCTCCAGAGTTGTAGTCCAATGCTCAAATTGCTACACCATGCTGGCTCTCTAGGTTCACCTTAGGGTTGTCCTAAGCTGGAAATGACTTTGAAGGCATACACAATCACAACCAAAAGCATCAGAACCTGCAAACTAGAAACCTCTCCCTAGAGGAAAAGCCTTTCTTTCAGCCACAGTTCACCATCCTGCACTCCAGCTGACTACGTGCAAAGGCTGGCATACTGTCTCCATATACCAGCTTGCTCTGCTTGCTTCTCTCACTCTAAGAATGGACCTGATAGCACAGGGAGCTCTCTAAGCGAACAGAAAAGTATAAAAGCACAATTTAAATATTACAGGATGTCTACAGTACACACTTAATTAAAGCATAGTTTCAAATTTAGAATACAACACGTCAATTCCAGGCTTATTTCTCTACAAACTGCAGCCTAGCAAGTGAGGGTTTAAAAATATTCCTTTAGCTCCTATACACTGCAGGGATCCTGCTCACAGTGACTAAGAAGGACATATACAAAGAGACTCAACTAGCAAGCTATTTTGAGGTTATAGATTAAAAGCACAAAATCCCTTGGAAGGCTTTACAAAAGTACCTCGCTTCCCCAACTCTCCTGCCTCCCCAACCCCCACAAAAAAAACCAAGCCATTCCCCAGGTGGAAACTGATCTGTGGAAATCTGCCCAGGAACAAGAAACATAAAGGTATGCTGGGCACCCCAGGAGGTCTTATCTGCAGGACAAAGTAAGGAAGTCAGAAGGAGATACAAAAGAGAGGCAACTTTTAAGTCTCTCCCCTATAAGTCTTGGATTCCAGCAGCCCAGGGGCTGAAAGCAAGCCATGCCTTTGCCAGCACAAGTGGGGCAAGCTCATACTTTGTGAAGAGCTCAGATGAGTCACCATGTTCTGTCCTGCACAGGTGTTCAGCCTCCTTGAACAGCAGGAGGCCCGCATAACACTATCTCAGCAGCAAAGCTCCTGATGCTAAGAATCCTGCTGGCTCAACACAACACAACTAAAAGAGATGTAAGGTAGGGTATGATGGAACTATCACTCCTCCCCTCTTGAAAATGTGGAAAGGCATCTCAGGGAATAACACTTCACAGTGTGTACAAGACAAGAAAGATGGGGGGCTTGGGGGGGAGCTGCAGACACTCAATTATGAAGGGATCCCCTTATGACCTTGTGCCGCAGCTGCAGGAGCTGAGTGCCAAGTTGCTAGTCACTCTCAGGTCTGACACATTGGAATGCCCGTGTTAGAAAAACTCCACAGCAAAGCAAGGAAACAGAACTGAAAATCGGGACCCAGGGCAGAAAAGGAAATTCTACCTCCCCAATCCAAAAAGACTGGGGCACTAAATATTTTGGGAACTGGATTTGAGCCTGCTCTATAAAGACACAGTACGTCTAATATTTAAGCACACTTTGTCCCAGGAGTAATCTAAGTGCCCTTGCAAAGTATTCTTCCCTCAGCAATATACAACATCTGCTGTTGTTGTGTGACTTCAAGTCATTTCTGACTTATGGCAATCCTAAGGCGAATCTATCATGGGGTTTTCTTGCTGAATTTGTTCAGAAGGGAGTGGCCCTTGCCTTCCACTGACACGGAGAGAGTGTGACATGTCCAAAGTCAACCAGTAGGTTTCCACGGCCGAGTGGGGATTCGAACCCTGGTCTTCCAGTCCAACACTCGTAACACTACACCATGCTGGCTCTCTACAAAGACATGTACAGATGTTTGTTTATCCCCCCACACCGAAGTGTGGGAATGGACTGGAGGTCTGACAATCTTTGTAAGATGAAGGAATCTTTTGATACTATTTCTGTTCCAGCATCCTCAGAGTCCAATCATTTGGGTAAGATGGTTGCCTACCTGCGCGCCATTAATATAACTCTCTCTGCAACCATCAGGTCCTGCCGGCTCAATGGCAGTAACACTCCCCCATTATTTCTCCCAAGACCTGCAAAGATCAATGAAAATGCCCCTTTCCCACATCACACTGTTCCCCACACAGGACTCCATGCTCCAAAAACCCCATCAAAGCTTTATGTGCAAGTAAGGAGCACCAAGCCAACAGCACCCAGTGAAGAACCCTCAAGGTTTAGAGGATGTGTGATGCTACTAAACACTAGTTGCTAGGGAAAAACAGTGGCATGTTGCCTTCATGGGCTTCTGGAAGAACTGGCTGCTCCAGGAAGCAGGATATTGGACTAAATGGCACCTTATCTGAGAAGGCTCTTTGGGTTCTGGTTTTCAGCCCTTGTCCACATATCTCTTGCCCTATGCTGATCACCTGGCTCTCCCCACCATGGTGATACACCCTCTTTTCTCCTGTGCTCTCTGAAAACTCACACATCTCCCCTAAATACAAAGTGCATAACGTCTAGAAAACACATGTTATTATTCTGAATCAGATCCTCCATCTGTAACTTCTTTCTCCTCGTTCAGTGTAGCTTCCCTTGAAAACTGCTTTATACTGAGAGAAGATACGTTTCACAGCACAAAAGAGAAAGAGAAAGAAAAGAGAGAGAAAGGGCAGAGAAATATTTTGGAGGTTCTTGCCCCAATCATTTGCCTTCGTTGTGCCTGCAACTTCATCAGTCTTTCTGAACAGAAAGTGCTCCTTCCCACTGACTGGGACTCAATGGGCTATTTTTTTCCTGCACTGCAGATGGAGAACACACTGCTACCTGACACATTTTTAGGGAGCAACCACACACACCCCTGCCCTCTCCAAACCAATTCCTTTCCTCTTTGATCAAGAGGAAACAAAGGAAGAGAAGATCTTTCACTGAAGACCCCTTCAGCCTTCCTCAAATAACTGTCCTCCCCTCTGGATCATAGGGAATTATTTTATACTTCCGAAAGATGGTTCCCACTCCACACCTGAAGCTTCCAGATGACCCCCATCTCTCTCTCTGCCCCAATAAAAAGCCATGTGGGCTCCCTCTGCACCCCCCACCCCACGACTCCCCCTGCACCCCCACCCCACCCAACCCCAGGGCTCCCTCACCCCCTTTATAACCCCCAAACAGATCAAGGAAGAAGGGATGAGAATGTTTCATTGGTTGCTCTTGGGAGGCAGCACTTGCCTGGTTCCCTGTCCACAGAGAAAAAGCAAAGAGGGGGTGAAACTTAGCTCTCAAGATTCTCTCAGTCCTCCCCTGTTTTTTACCAACTTCTCCTGCCATACTACAGGATACTCTACTCTTGGATATCCCATTATCTGATTCCTCACTCTTTTAAAGCACAAGTTTCATTAATTTGACAGGGGTTCTGCTCTTTCACCAGTTCTTCCTGCCTACAGAGGCTTGCCCACATGTGCTGCTTGCAAAGGGAGCCGAGAGAGGACAAGAAGGTGCTCGGCCAGTTGAGAGACTTTGCAGGCAGCACAGATACACGGTTGGTCCCAAGCGAGCCTCCATCAGTTGTTCATGCTCCCTAAAATACAGTACACAGGTTCTGCTTTTCAACCAATTCAATTTTCTGGCAGTGCTCCAGTCTCTAATCGGTCAGATATGCGGGGAAACTTGTATTTGTACATCCCCAATCTGAAAAAGAACAAGCAGCTTTACAGGAAGCAGGACCAACTATATAGCAACCTGTCTTGTGATCAAAAGACAGAGAGAGATGATTCTCTAGCTTGCAAGACCTGGTCCTTACCCCTCCCATTTTATTCTATACCACCACCATTCCAGTCTCCCCCCCTTGCTTCCTGAGCCACATGGAGGAACTTTAGGAAAGAGGACAAACTGGACCCCTTCTTCCCCCTCCCCCCATCACAACAACTTAGGCACAAAGGAAATGCATGTATGAGAAGGGAGGACTTTCTTTCTCCTCCAGATGGTCTCCCCTCCAGGCTTCAAGCCTCCAGATGACCCCCATCTCTCTCCCCCACATAAAAAGCCACGTGGGCTCCCCCTGCAGCCCCACCCGGCCCCATGGCTCCCTCTCCCTCCTTATAACCCCCAAACAGATCCCAACCCGCACCACTACAATAACTCGAGCACAAACAAAAACAAATGTATGGGATGGTTCGGAAGAACCATCTTCTGAAAGATGGTTCCCCCTCCACACCTGAAGCTTCCAGATGACCCCTGTCTCTCTCTCTCTCCCCAACCAAAAAGCCACGTGGGCTCCCTCTGCACCCCCCACCTCATGACTCCCCCTGCACCCCCCACCCCACCGGACCCCAGGGCTCCCTCTCTCCCTTTATAACCCCCAAACAGATCCCTCCCCATTACAACAACTCAGGCACAATCAAAAACACATGCATGGGAGGGGAGGGCTTTCTTTCACTCAAAGATGGTTCCCCCTCCACGCTTCAAGACTCCCAATGATCCCCATCTCTCCCCAAGATAAAAAGCCACGTGGGCTCCCTCTGCACCCCCCACCCCACCTGACCACAGGGCTCCCTCTCCTCCTTTATAACTCCCTCGAAAGATCCTTCAACTCCATCCCTTTAGCCCCCAAAATAAGCAATTCCCCCCCAACCACCATTCCCTCCCTCTGCCCAGCCGCCCTGCCCCACGTGACCCCTCCCGCCCCACGTGACCGCTCCGCTCTTCTCTCCCCCTCCCCCCGCTCTTCCCATTCGGGCCTCCCCCCGACCGCCCCTGCAAGGCTCACCCGATCTCGTCGGCGCCCCCGACACTGTTCATGGTGGCGGCGGGGGAAGCAGAGAGGCCCGGGGCTGGGGCCCGGCCGGCTGCCTGCCTGCCTGCCTGCCTGCCTCTCCGCTTTCTCTTTCCCCCTCCTCCGCTGAGGGGAGTCGGTCGGGTGAGGCAGAAGGAGGGTGGTTTGATGAGAGACGGTTCCCTCAGGCGACGGCGCGAAGCGGGACGGAACTAGGAAGAGAGACGCGAGGCGGCCGGTCACACCGCTTCCTTCTTCCTTTTCTCCTCCTCCTCCGCTGCCTCCTTCTTTTTTACCTCACACAAGAGGGCCCCGGCGACAGGAGACCGAGAGGGGCTGTGGCGCGCAGGCGCAAGCGCACGCGCGCCCGCCTCCCTTCCAACCGCCGCTTTCGGAGCGAAGCCGGACCGTGCGCGTGCGCAACTGGCGCGCGAGGCGGTTGTTCTCCTCTGACGCTTTTTCTCCGCCTCGGCTGTCATTGGTTGGCTTGACCTACGGGGTTTCCGCACCCGGCAGAGGGAAAAAGATAAGGAGCCACGCGCCTGCGCCTTGCGGCCGACCGGCTTTGTGAGGCACAGAGGGACGCAAGCGAGCCACTGCGCAGCCGCTGGAGCGAGGAGCCTGATGGGGAGTGTAGTTTTTTCGGGTGGAAAGGCGAGTTTGTCGTCTGAGGCCTATCCGGAAGGGCGTCACCACCAGCCGTGTATCTGTCTCGGGAATTGTAGTTCTTGGCAATAGATGGTGTAGTTCAGATTGAGGCGGATGGGAGAAAGAAAGGCGGCAGGGTCTGAAAGCCCCTCAGCGCAAGGCCTCATGGGAGCTGTAGTCCATCGGGGGGGGTTTGCCTTGAGGGGTGAAGGCTTTGGCTACAGGAATGAAGCCGTTATCTCATTCAAGGCCCGAAGTCGTGGATTACACAACCCATCATCCCCAGCACTGGGGCGGTGGATGATGGGACTTGTCGAGCACACCCCTGGTGTCCTCTTGAAAAAATTTTTTTAAGAAAAAACAGTTTGCACAGGGAAAAAAAAATTAAAATATCTTTTAAGGTTTTTTTTCTAGATAAAAATACTTTAAAAATTATTTTTAAGGGGGAGAAGAATTAAAAAAAAACGTGGTTAATTCTGTCCCAGGAAGGGGGTCACTTTTGATTCCAAGGGGGCATTTTTTACTTTATTGTGGGACTTCACATTGTTTCTGACTTACTGCGACCCTAAGGCGGCGTTTTCTGAGGCTGAGAGTGTGTGACAGGCCAAAGGTCACCCCGTGGGTTTCCATGGCTGAGCAGGGACTCGAACCCTGGTCCCCAGCCCTCAAACCAGTGCGCTCTCCTGTCTCCTAAGACCACCACTCTGCAATAAATTTTTCCTGGGCCTTTTTGCAGAAAAATTACTCTCTTGGCTACAATTCCGAGGATCCCCGAGGTGCCGGTATTGCTGTCCTGGAGGATTCCAGGAGCTGTAGCCCCCACAGTAACTTTTCTTGCGCTCTGATGCCTCATACGCCGGCCTGCAAGGGAGAAGAAAATGAGCAGTTGTTTCCCGGGGATACCCAGGCCATTTCCGCACTAGACTGTTATAGTGGTCTTATTCCACTTTCAACCTGCTAGGGGATCCTGGGGTTTGCTGTTTAGGGGAGGGGCCTTTGCGGAAGGCCAAAGAGGCCCCTCTTTAAACTGCAAACCCCAGGATTCCACAGGAGGTTGAAAGTGGAATAATAGCACTATGACAGTCTAGTGCGGAAATGGCCCAAGAAGGCTTCCCCTTGGAAGCGTGTAATGAATCTGTTCTCCCAGCAGATGTCCTCTCCTGCCTTCCAGCCCTGCGTGCGAGTTTTGCCAGCCCCTTTCCCCCTTGCACCCAGTGTCACTCCCCCCGTTAAACTCCACTTTGCACACTCCGCTGTTTCACGCATGCACACCCCTTGCCAGCCCCCTTGTCTATTTAAAGCCACTTTGCAGCCCCAGCAATTCCTTTTCTGATTCCTTCCCTGTCTGGCTGGTCTCCTTTCGTTCCTCCTCTCACCCTGCTCTCGGCTCTTGCCTCCCAACTCCAGCTGGCCGTCATGACTTCGACCTCCGGACCTGCTGCCCCAATCTTTACGGAAGGGGAAAATTGCAAGACTTCCTGGAAAGAAGCCACGGCCGACTTCAATACGACGGACACCCACTTGGAGATCATGGGGAAGCCGGTCATGGAGCGCTGGGAGACCCCCTACATGCATTCCCTGGCCACGGCGGCAGCTTCGAAAGGTATGGTCCACAGCAAAATGGCACGCTCATTTGCCCCAGCCTACCTTCTAGGGGTGGCGCGCTCTTAGGGCACTTTTAAACCAATACAGACATGCCTGTATCTTTTCAAAGCAGCTGAAAAAATGGGTTTTTGGGCGATGAATTGGGACTCTTTCTGTGTAGTCAGGATGGTTGGAGGGTAACATGTTATTGGGGGGAAAAAAGTTATTTTCAACACAGTCTGTATGTCAGGACTGCAAATACTGCAAACCCTCATTATTCACTAGGGTAGAGACTTCCAAACTTTTCACGTTCTTCACCTGTAGCAAAGAAATTTCTTCTTGTGAGCCTTTTCGATGAAAGAATGGACCCAGGAACACCTTCTGTAAAAATGCCCTGCATATTATTCGTGGGCCTTTCCCCCTTTTCTGATTCAAATCCAGGTCCTCGGAGCCTGGAAGATGGTATTTTGGGAAGACCACGGCTCCCTAAACCCACCAGTCACCATGCTTCCAGGGAAATTCTGGGAGGATTTATCCCCAAAGGGTAACTTCTGCACACTCAGTTCCTGATGAGAATTGGGAATCCAGCAATATGTGGAGGGGACTTCTGTCCTAAACTCAGGGGTATCATTAGGGTTGGTGTAACCCACGGTGTCACCCCCCGGAGCCTTTTCTGTCCAAGAATAAGAACTCCAGGGGTCCTGATCTACTGTATTGGGGACTGAGGCCATTTCCGCACTACAATGCTATAGTGCTATTATTCCACTTTCAACATCCTGTGGAATTCTGGGGTTTGCAGTTTTAGGACAGGTATTTAGAAATCTCAGCTGGAGAGCTCTTTGGCCTCAGGAAACTACAAAGCCCAGGATTCCACAGGATGTTGAAAGGGGAATAATCGCACTATAACAGTCTAGTGCGGAAATGGCCCAAGTTAAGAATAGCCAGTGAAACCCGTCTCTTCTCAGACACTTGGGGTTTTACTTCAAGGGTCAGACATTTCTTCCGACAGCTGCGTGTCAAATTCCAGGACCCGAACAATGGCTCTTGCAGATGAATCCGACAGCCCATTTTCTAGTGTTAATTCCTCTAGTCTGTCCATTTTGGGGGTTTTAAAGCCGGCCTTTTTTTTTTTTTTTTAAAAAATGCTTTGAATCTGACTTTTTTCCTACTTATTTTTCTGCTACGAAGAAAATGGGACAAAAAGGAATGAATCAGAAAAGATAAAAAGGATAGAGGTATGAATTAAAAAAAGACAAGCTGGGAAATAATGAGCTGAAAATGGTGCCGAAGAAGGTTCTACGTGTAAATTTCAAGCAAAAAGGGTAACAAATATTGAAATAGGTATCAATGCAAGGTTGATGCCTATTTCTCACACATTCAGGCCATTTCTGCACTACACTGTTATAGCGCTATTAATGTATACCCCAGGATTTGGTGGGATTCCAGCCATGGTGGGCAGTTGAAAGTGGCCTCAGAGTGTGTTCATTGTGTACCATAGACGCAATCTAGCATAAAAAGCTTGGTCAGTGGTTAGAGCCACCTGATTTGCCTGCAGGCGATTCCAGCTGGAAGATTCGAACCCAAGATTCTTCTTCACAATGGGCTAAGGTGGACAGAAACTTTCTACTCTTTCTTCTTCTCCTTCCCCAGGCGGCCGGGTTTTGGAGGTGGGCTTTGGCATGGCCATCGCGGCCAGTAAGATCGAACAGTTCAACATTGAGGAGCACTGGATCATTGAATGCAATGAGGGGGTGTTCCAGCGGCTTCAGGAATGGGCCAAAACTCAGCCTCACAAGGTACCACAATCTCATACTGTCCCAATCTGCCAGAGAAAGAGTCTGGGTTAATACTTTGCCGTCCCACTGTCTCAGCTCCTTTTAAAACGTCCCGGTTTCCTCTCTTTCTTCCCCCTTTGTCTGCAGCTTGAATCATTTGCTGCAAACTGAATTCAAAGTGCAAAAGTAGTTTGCGCTCTATCAGTTCAGCTGGAGAAGAAGAGAGGAAGAGGAGGAATCTTGCCCTTCCCAGCTGGTTCAGGCAAAGGCAAACTGCTGCAGCCTCACTTAGCTTGTTTCTTTCTCTTGCAAACTGCAAACTGCATTTCTCATGCAAAGGACATCTGATGTCATTTGGCCCCGTCCCATCCCCACCTGTGAGATGCAGGAGGGGATGGGATTTGCGTGTAGTTATAGATTCAGTAGCTTTGGACTGGCCCATCTCCTCATAGAATCGTAGAGTTGGAAGAGGGGGACCTGAAACTAGACGGACCTTTCAGATTTTAGAGAAAGAAGGCCTTCTGGCCATGATTTGCAGCCCGAAGCCAGTGGAGAAGTGATAAAGACATAAAAATTAACAATAAAGAGATGGGAACAGCATGTTTTCGGGGTGCATGTCAGCATGGGGAAGTGGAATCACGGATACAGGGTACGTGCTGGATTTTGCCCGGTTATGCAGAAAAACTCCTGGTGCCGGTCAGATCTAGGGACGACGTCCATTTGGTAGCGTCCCCCTGCAGTGGGAAATAAATCGTGGACCCGTTCTTAGTGGCTAACCCCCACGAGTTAATCTGCAACCGAACGGGAGCGGCGTGGGCAGGCTGAGTTGCTGAGTAAGGGTCTTTGCTTGGCCACTCATTTACCCTCGGGCTGATACGCCGGCCTCTTTTCCTCTGCTTTCTTCCCAAAGGTCATCCCTTTGAAAGGGTTATGGGAGGACGTGGTCCCGACTTTGCCTCCCGAGCATTTTGACGGTAAGAGAGAGGTTTAAGTTTTCCCCAAAGGGGTGGAGTTGCTGGATTCGTCTGCCCAAAACAGAAGGGAGTTTTATTTGCCCGTAAGGTTTTTACAGAAACCAGCACCGTGTCCTGGTTTGAGCCTTGGGCCGTTTCCGTGCTAGACTGTGATAGTGCCGCTCCCTAAACTGCAAACCCGAGGGTTCCATAGGATGTTGAAAGTGGAATAATAGCACTATGACAGTCTGGTGTGGAAATGGCCTTGGACTAAGGCTTGGAAGGGCCCAGCTGTGGAAACCCACTGCGTGACCTGTGGGAAGTTGCACTCTCTCTCAGCCTCAGAGGAAGGCAATGGCAAAGCTCTTTTTATTTTAATCTTTAACAAAACTGGGAGGAAAAAAATACCCAGAAAGCGGAAAAAAACAGAAACCACAGATAAAATAGTAATATACCGTTTCACGTAATTGCAAGATCTCTGCGTCAGTTCAATATCGGCAGGTGGAAATGTATGAAATTTGCACCCAACTTTTTCCTCTTGCCTGGAGCTGATTCTCCTCGACTCCTGGAGAATTTGCCACCCCTCGTCTCCGACCTGGAGAGGAACCAGGTAAATTGGAGTTCACAAGCCCAGAAATCTGACAACTCTGGGGGAGCCTAAGCATTTCTTCACACAAAACGGTGATAGTCACTTTATCTGCCACAGTTGCAGTCTGGGAGCTGCAGTTGTTTGCACCTGACTCTGATTTATGGCAAGCCTGTTCTAGGGTTTTCTTGCTCTGAACTTCTTTGGAAGAGACCCCAAGGGCCATCTAGTCCAACCCCCTTCTGCCATGCAGGAAGACATCCAGCCTCTGCTTAAGAACCTCCAAAGAAGGAGACTCTGCCACACTTCATTGAGGCAGCAGTGTATTCCACTGTTGAACTGCTTTTACCTTCAGGAAGTTCTTCCTTACGTTTAGATGGAATCTCTTTTCCTGAAGTTTGAAGCCATTGCTCCTTGTCCTAGTCTCTGGAGCAGCAGAAAACAGGCTTGCTCCATCCCCCATATGACATCTTTTCAAGTATTTAAACACAGCTTTCACATCACCTCTTAATCTCCTCTTCTCCAGGCTAAATGTACCCAGCTCCCTAAGCCACTCCTCATAGGGCTTCAGGGTTTCCAGGCATTTTATTATTTTGGTTGCTCCCCTCCGGACTCGTTCCAGCTTGTCAATCTCCTTCCTGAACTGTGGTGCCCAGAACTGGACAAAGGAATATTCCAGGTGGGGACTGACCAAAGCAGAATAAGGTGGTACCATCACTTACCTTGACCTAGATACTAGACTCCTATTGACGCCGCCTGGAATCGCATTGGCCTTTTTAGCTGCTGCTTAAAAACTTTCCTGTGAGGCTCACACAAAGTGATGACTACAAGATTGCCCAGTTGGCTTCCAGGGCTGAGTGCAGATTTGACTCAAGGGCCAGATTGGGGTCCCAGGATTCGACCTCGGCGTTTGAGGTTCGCCTTGTGCCAAGTATAGCATACCCTTCAATTGTCCCAATTTGGCAGGGATAGTTCTGGCCAGATCTTTGCCTCCCCACATTTCCAGCTGGTTTTAAAATGTCCCAGTTTCTCTGTCCTCCACCCGCTTTCCTCCCCTCTGGCCTCGGCTCACTTCCCACTGCTGTGAACTGAGTTCGAAATAGTTTTCCAGGAAGGAGGGGAGAGAAGGGGGCAGAATGCTTCCTTTCTCAGTAGGCCATGGCAAAAGCAAACCGCTGAAGCTTGTCTGTTCTTCCCCATTAATTACTTTTGCCATTTTGGCCACAATCTGAGGTTGCTTGGCTACCCGTGTGCCAGATTTCATGCTTTTGGAACAGTTCTCTGCCCACTCCCCAGTATATATTCTTTCCCTGGGGCCGCTGTGAATGAGACAGATGATCCCTGTCTCTGCATGATGCAGAGATCTTTTGGGAGGGGATCTAAAATCTCATCTTTATCCCCTACAGGAATCCTTTATGACACCTACCCGCTGTCAGAAGAGACTTGGCACACCCACCAGTTTTCCTTCATCAAGGTGAGCCGCGGCTGCCGTCGAGGATGCCCGAATGCTCTTTGCCAAACGTTCAAATGAGTTTTTAAGCCACTGCAATGCTAGAAATTGGGGGGATTTCATTTTCCAAGGCAACACCGCACCTTCTCGTCCCTGCAGGGTCACGCTTACCGGCTCCTGAAGCCGGGCGGAATCCTCACCTATTGCAACCTGACGTCTTGGGGGGAGCTGCTCAAGACCAAGTACTCGGACATCGAGAAGATGTTCCAGGTGAGGACGAGAGCAGGCTGGGGTGGGGGGGATTATTGCCCCTTCCTCTTGAACAGGGAGGCGGGTGGAGAGAGGCTAAGGGACCACGGCATTATCCATCGGCAGAGTGAATCGGTGGCCTCAGACTGCTGCTTTGAGAAGGCAGCAAACGATGTTTTTTTTCCCTTCCCCTTTAATGTATAGCCGGCCCTCCGCATTTGTGGATCTGACTTTCAGGAATTTGATTATTTTCGAGTTTCTCCAACCCCTACCCCTCCACCCTTTTTTCCCAGGGGAGCCTTTCTTCTCGGTAACGCTAATCAGGCCACGCAACCCTTTCAAAACTTGCCTCTCATCTTCTTCCACCTCCACCAGCTGCTGCGTGGCTAGCTAAGGAAGGATAGCAGCCCGATTTTGCAGCACTACAAACACCTCCTAATGTCCCACCCCCAATCCAAGGAAGAGTGTGACTCGCCCAGGGCCACCCAGTCAGTTTCCATAGCTGAACAGTGCTTCGAACTCTGGTCTCTCAGTCCAGTAATGAAACTGGCACTCTACTGGCTTTCCTTGCACCGGTCTTGCACTTTTATCTTAAGGAGAGCCTTTGGCACTTGCACATAGCTTGAGCTGGATGGAGGCCAGGATGTCAGTTGCTGTTTTTCAAGGAATGCTCAAAACGGTAGTTCAGGAAGTGAACCCAAAGGTCATCTAGTCCAACCCACTTCCATGTGAGTCCCTCAACTAAAACTCCCTGCAAATTATTATTTCCTAGTTACTTTTGTTTCCCAGCCCTCCTCCAAGGAGCACATCTGGGCCCTCTTCCCAAAAACCCTGCGAGGTAGGTCAGGCTGAGAGGGACCCAGTGAGTTTCTCAGCTTGCTCACGACTTGAATCTTGAGGATCACAGAACCATAGAGTTGGAAGAGACCCCAGAGGCCATCCAGTCCAACCCCCTGCTAGGCAGGAACTAATTCCCAACAGATGGCCATCCAGCCTCTGCTTGAAAATCTCCAAAGGAGACTCCACCACACTCCACAGAGGCAGCATCTTCCACTCCTGGACAGCCCTGACCATCAGGAAGTTCTTCCTGAGGTTTAAATGGAATCTCCTTTTCTGCAGCTTGGATCTATGTCTATTGCTGGGCTTGTTTTCAGCATCCCTGCAGCCAGAGTACCAGTTGTGGGTCTGTTTTCGAGCTCACTGTTTTGACACCGAGTTTATTCGACAGGAAACCCAAGTACCTCACCTGGTGGAGGCCGGGTTCAAGACAGAGAACATCCGCACCAGCGTCATGGATCTCATCCCTCCGGCCGACTGCAGATACTACTCCTTTCCCAAGATGATTACTCCCATGCTCACCAAATAAGATGGCAACCCCAGGAGTTGGGGGGGGGAGTAACTGATGGAGGCAACAGCCAAGCTCACTATCACTAGAATGGTCAGTGGGGGACGTGGGAAGGGGCATAAATCTCTTTCTCTCTCTCCCAGCACTCAGAAAAATTGGAGTCAGTGTGTTAATGGCAAGGAACGAGCTGTTCTTTCCTCAAGAAAATTTTATCTTCTGATCATCTTTGCCAGTATCATGTCTTGTCTCTTTTCTCTCTGCTGACTTACTACAACCCACCCGCCGGCAGTTTCCAAACACCCAACGCTGCCTTACATGTGTGTCCCAACCCCAAAAAGGAAAAAAAAATCTGATCACAAGTCTCATCATCCTCAACCAGCTTCCTGAGGCCAATGGGAGCTGTAGTCCAAAACCTCCTCAAAAGCACCAGTGTCGTTTCTGTCTCCACGGCAGTGGTTCATACCTTGTGGCCCTCTATATGTTTTGGATTTGAATTCCAATTGGATTTGAACATGGCCGATGGGGTAAGGGATTATGGGGGCTGAAGTCCAAAACATCTGAGGGGTCACCACCGCTCTGCAGTGTGTGCACATGCAGGGAACTGGTTTTCTTCTAGATGCTGAACTACATCTTCCATTGGCCTTGTAGGGATGATGGGAGGTGCAGTGCAAGCATAGTCGGAGAGCACAGGACCGGCCAGGTTATACACACGACTGAGCCACGTTTGGACTGCATCTCCCATTGGGCTGTTGCCTCCCACGATGATTTCCAGGACATTCTGAGAGGAATGCATGGGAAGCAGAGCACCAAAAAGCTAAAAATGCTATACATGCATTTGTAAAGTTTACTGAGAAAGCTTTGTGCAAACTAGTCCAAAATGTGCGCTAAAGATCCGGGCAGGGCCTGCCACGGTTGAGCCAGGTGACATGCTATTTCCGGTACCAGATCTGAAGTCTTTTCTCGCGTTTGATCTTCTTCTGGAGCTGCAAGATCCCGTACAGCAGAGCCTCAGCGGTCGGAGGGCAACCTGAAGGAGCGACGGGAAAAAAAATCATCATCATTAGATCATATCACGTGGCAAGGGGAACAGACAGAGCTTGGAGAAGTCTTCTTTTGGATTATAGCTCCCCGGCTGGAAAAAAAAAAAGTAACTTCTCCAACCTCTTCAGAGTGGGTCAGGTAGGGAAGAACCGACTGATAGAACCAATAACAGTAGTGGTCAACTGCATGGGGAATGAGGCCAATTACCCCAACGCAAGCTCGGATAGGTCCATTTTCCCATGCTGCCCCTCTCAAAATGGCACCTGATGCCATTTTGAGGGGGGCTGCAGAGGAAAACAGAGGTATTTTGGGAGGGGAGGTATACATAGTTCTGGGGTCTTGTGGTTTTTGCAGTATAGTTGCATATTTTCACGTTTGGGGACAAAACCTATGCCAAAATTTTACCAAAAATTCAGAGGGGTGAATAGGAGTTTTGGGGGGGATTTAAGGAGCCACAAAAGTGGGATCTGGGCTGAATGTGGCCCACAGGCCACCCTTGCCCACCCCTGGTTTATGGGAAGTATCCTCCACTCCTTTGCGTTTAATACTGGGCATACACAGAAAGACAGAAGGCCTTGAGTCTCCTTCAACAGCCTGATTACTTAGCCTTGACCCAGTTCTTTTGTCACTGACATTCAACCAGGTCAGTTTTTAAACACAAGGCTGACCGCTTGGCTTGACCACAGTACACGTGAAAGGGATCTAGGAATCTGAGTAGACCATAAGCTGAATGTGAGTCAGCAGTGTGATGCGGCAGCTAAAAAAGCCAATGTGATTCTGGACTGCCTCAATAGAAGTACAGTGTCTAGGACAAGGGAAGTGATGGTCCCCCTCCATTCTGCTTTGGTCAGATGCCAGCTGGAATACTGTGTCCAGTTCTGGGCACCACAGTTCAAGAATGTGTCTGGAGAAGGGCAATCAAAATGGTAGAAGGCTTTAAGCCCTTTGAGGAGCAGCTTAGGAAGCTTTAGAAGAGAAGGTGAAGAGGCGACATGATAGCTTTGTTTAAATATTTGAAGGGATGTTCTATGGAGGATGAAGCAAGCCTGTTTTCTGCTGCTGCAGAGACTAGGACACGGAGCAATGGCTTCAAACTTCAGGAAAAGAGATTCCATTTAAATATTAGGAAGAATGGGAATGTGGTGGAGTCTCTTTCAGTGGAAGTTTTTAAACAGAGGCTGGATGGCCATCTGTTGGGAGTACTCTGATGGTGTCTTCCTGGATGGCAGAATGAAGCTGATGGCCCTTGGGGTCTCTTCTAGCTCTATGATTATCTGATTTTGCCCCTCAAAATCTATTTGGACCCTTAAACCCAAGAAATAAAACAGGGACAGGAGAACCTCTGCCCTGCCCTGATGCTGCTGGACCCCCCCAACTTCCAACATCCCCATGTGTGCCAGGGATGATGGGAATCAGAACCCCAAGACAGCCACATGTTGTTTAATGTCTTTCGGCTGTAGCCAAGCCCCCTTTTCTGCAGCTTGGCTTTTCCGTTTCGGGTATTTTTTACCTGGCACGTAGATGTCCACAGGCACAATTCGGTCACAGCCCCTCACGACGGAGTACGAATAGTGGTAGTAGCCGCCGCCGTTGGCACAGCTGCAAAGAAACGGAGGGGAAAAGTGGTCACGGATTGTTTGTGTCTAGTTTTAAAAGCCACACCTTGCAAAGGAAAAGGATTCCAGCCTCTTCCAATCACATTTTTCAAACAGTTCAGAGGTCCTGGATTACAGCCTCCATTATCCTCAGTCACAGGGGAACTGCAATCCAACAACATCTGGCTAGGGAAACCTGCAAGCGCTGAAAAAATGGGGTGCCACAACCAAGAAAGCCCTGCAGCAAAATAGCAGATGTTGCCTTTCTAACATGTTACCCCCCCAAAAAATGCTTTGCATGTTTTACGGCGCATGGACTAGCACCAGTCTTGCCCCAGGGAGCAAGCTGGGGATGGGGCAGGGTTCAAGAGTTACATTTCTCAACAGCTCAGTGATCTAGAACTTGGAAGTGTTCCTTTTTTTGGACTACAGCCCCCCCCCCAAACTCCCCACCCAGCCAAGGCTCAGATTCACCACTTCATTCCTGGAAAAAGAAAACCCAGAACAACAATTCTGACACTGAACTGTTCCATGAGGCCAGTAGAGAGAGCCAGCACAGTGTAGTTCAATTCTCTGCACCGGCACGGAAACCCACGGGGTGCCCTTAGGCGTGTCACACCCTCTCAGCCCCAGAAAACCCTGTGTTAGGGTCGACTTAGGACAGGCATAAGCTGGAAACGACTTGAAGGCACACAGCAGCAACAACCACCTCCATTAAGGTCAAAATACCCCAAAGGCACCAGATTCTGCCTGATCTTTGATGCTAAGCAGGGTCAGCCCTGGTTGGTACTTGGATGGGAGACAGCCAATGAATGCCAGGTGCTGCAGGCTATATTTCAGAGGAAGGAGCTCTGAGTATTCCTTTCCTAACAAAATTCCATGAAACACACAGACCGACCGTAGATAGACAGATGACTTAAAGGCACATACGCGTGCACGCACATACATGTACACACACGCGCACTCCCCGAAAGTTATGTCGAGAGTTTTGCAGCAGAAACGCCAGCAAAGTTTCCAAGAGCCAAACCAGAAAGAGAAAATCCAAAATGAAAGAGAAAGGAAAACCAAAGATACAAACAACTGTGGGCATCAAAATATCAAAATTTTACCTTCCCATGGACACCACGTAACGCGGTTCAGGCATCTGGTCATAGACCTGCCAAGACAGAAAATGGGAAAATCTAAAGTGGAAGAGGTTCCCTGTTGCCCCTCTGCCTGGTGCTCTGATAGCCTCTCTTCCCCGTTTTTGTGAGCAGCCAGGAAGTCTGGAAAGGGCAAAGCCTGGGGAATGTCTCCTGGAATCTTAACATTCCACTGTTTTACAAAAAGGTGTTTTTGCTTCTCTCGTCTCTTGAATGCATGGATTTGTGTCCTTATTTGGGAAGCAGCAGAAAAGAGTTTATTCCATCTTCCACTGGGCATCCCTTTGGATAATTAAAGAGGGCTATAATGTCACCTCTCCGTCTTTACTTCTCCAAGTTAAACGCAACTCCTTAAGCCATTACCCCTAAGGCAAGGCTTCCAGACCCTCCACCATTTTGGTCACCCTCCTCTAGACACGCTCCAGCTTGTCCATATCTTTCTTGAAATGAGGTGCCCCGAACTGGACACAGGAATTTTCCAGGGGGGGTTTGACCAAAGCAGAAAAGAATGGTATTATGACTTCCCTCCATCTGGAAACCATATTCACACTTCTGTGGGCTCAGCATTTGTGCATCTGATTATTCACAGGTTATTTTATTTACTAAAATTCTTACTTTATTTGCCCCAGCCATGGAAAGAAATATATTCTCTCTAGGACCCCCTAGGTCCTCCAGAACAATTCTATGGTCCACTTAAACTGGAAGTGGACCACAGAGTTGCGCCAAAGGACCTAGAGAATGCTTCTGTGGGCCTTGCTAAGTCCTTCAGCGTTACTCTATGACCCACTTCCACTTGATATTGACCACAGAATTGTGCTGGAGGATCTAGAGGATCTCAAGTAAAAAGAAAATTAACATTTGCAATTCTTATACAGTCATCCCTCTACGTCTGCTAGGGTTAGGGACCCAGGATCCCCGTGAAAATGAAAAAAAAAAGTGGATAACTCTAGGCCCCCACAAACCATATTTAACACACAAAAAAAGTATGATCACCATATTCAACCCACTGTGGATTCCTTTGAGGAACCAGGGTGCCTTCACAAGCCACAAGTGGGGGGCTGGTGGGGCTTACGGCCCCCTCTGCTGCTGCCCCATGCCATTTTTAAGAGGGACATACGACCTCATTCACAGTTTCTCAGTCCCATGAGGCTTACACAGGGCAAGCAAGAGAGCTGAGAGCAAATACTCTGTGAATAATCAAATCTGTACAAGTGAAACCCGCAAATGTGGAGGGCTGACTGTATTTACTTGCATTTTTCCCACTTTCATGGGAGTCTCTGTGAAAATGTAGGGCTGATTGTACTCCTGTTGATGTATATGTATTTTTATTTGGGTTTTATTGCTCTTATGCTGGCCTATGACCATAATTAAATCTCTCTCTCTGCCTGCCTGTTGATGCAGCTTAGAACTACATTGGCTTATTTTTTTGGCTGCCACAACACAGTGTGACTCATATTTAGCTTGCAAATTACTAACACCTCTAGGTCTTTTTGCACATACTGCATGCAATGTTTGTGCTCACTCATACCTTCCGGAGGGCGGGGGCCATCTTGTTGGTCAGGGTCCCTGCCACAATCATGACATCAGCTTGCCGGGGGCTGGCTCGGAAGACCACGCCGAAGCGGTCCATGTCGTAGCGCGGGGCGGCCATGTGCATCATCTCGACGGCGCAGCAGGCCAGGCCAAAGGTCATGGGCCACAAGGAGCTCTGAGGCAGGAAAACACAGGAACATGGGTTCTACAGTACTCCTTAATTTATACTCTGTCCCTCCCACCAAAAAAAAAAAAAAAAAAGATCTTCTGAAATAAAAAAAAACAAATCTGGAAATACCTGTAGCTAAAAACATAGCAAATGTTATGGCTAAAACATTATGAATATACCTCAATTAATGAAGTTGGTATCTTCCTGGATGATATTTCTTTAACAGAAAATGTGGTACCAAGGGCAGAAATAACATGGAAAAAAGAAGGAGGGGTTGTGTTATTGTGTGCCGCTAAGTTGCTTCCAACTTCTGGCGACCCTAAAGCAAACCTATTATGGGGTTTTCCAGGGCTGAGAATGTGTGTCCATACCCAAGGTGGGTTTTCATGGCTGAGCAGGAATCGAACTCCGGTTTCGTAGTCCAATGTTCAAACAGCTACCCCATGGTACAGGGCCTCAAACTAAAACCAGCCCTTATATGCAACAAACTTTGCTTTTAAGTGCCCTTGAGTAAACTCCAACTTACAGATTTTTTTCAAAGGAGGTTTGCCATGGCCTTTCTCTGAGGTCAAGAGTGTGTGACCTGCCCCAGGCCACCAGTGGGTTTCTGTGGCTGAGCGGGAATTCTAACCTTGCCTTCCCAGAGTCCAAGTCCAATGCTCAAACCACTATACCACTGAGGCTGAGAGAGGGGAACCTGACCTTTTAGGAAGTGTACTGAGAAGCATCCAGAGAAGACCCACCAAAATGGTACAGGGCTTGGAAACCATGAAGCTCTATGAGGAGCAGCTTAGGGAGATGGTTATGTTTAGCCTGGAGAAGAGAAGGTTAGGAGGTAACCTGATAACTATGTTTAAATATTTGAAGGGAAGTCATACGGAGGGTGGAGCAAGCCTGTTTTCTGCTGCTCCAGAGCCTAGGACATGGAGCAATTGCTTCAAACTCCAGGGAAAGAGATTCCATCTAAACATTAGGAAGAACTTCCTGATGGTAAGAGCAGTTCCACAGTGGAATATGCTGCTGCCTGGGAGTGTGGTGGAGTCCCCTTTGGAGGTTTTTAAACAGAGGCTGGATGACCATCTGTTGGGAATGTTTACATAGTATCTTCCTGAATGGCAGAATGGGGTTGTACTGGACAGCCTTGGGGTTTCTTCCAGCTCTGTGATTCTATGACCAAGGTTACCTAGTGAGTTCCCATACCTGAGCAAGAATTCAAATGCTGGTATGACAGTGTCCTGCACCAGGCTTCAAGTTACTACACCACACTGGCTCTCTATGTGAAAAGCTAGAGAAAATAAACCCATAGTGGGAAGAGACAAAGAGCTCAATGTCCTGAAACTCACCCGACGAGCCCAGTTAATCAAGTCATCCAGCTTGGTAATGATGTACTCTCCTCGACTGTTGGGGACGAGAGGCTTTCTCTGAACCATTGTAGCGCTCTTTGGCTGAACGGCAGCAGGACTGCGGAGAAGGTGGCACCAAGTGGAACGAAGGCAGAGTTAAAACACCTTTTATGTCCCACCTCACAAGTAAAACCTGGACAGATTATGTCCTCTCTTTCCAAGAAAAATTAACCTGGTTCCTCTGCAGAGGCTAACCAGTCGCCACTGGACAATTTGCGAGCAGGACACACAAGACTTGGGTGGCATCTCCTTTTAAGACAGGGGTGGGCCAACTGCGACTCATAGGCCAAATGTAGACCCCCACTGAGGGTCAATTTTTAAAAAAACTTTGCCACCAATTGCCCTCTGAGGTTGTGTTCGGAGGCCATGGTTTGGGCGCCATCCAACTTTTTTGCCATTTTAGGCATCCCGGTGCCATTTTGCAACAAGAAGTGAACGATCACTTCCTCATTTTTAAAATGGCCTCTCCTGGGTATATAATGACAAGTGAGGGGGCTGATCCACCTCTTTCCCTCTCCTTTGAATCCTAGGTGACCATTCTCTTCACCATGCCTCGGCCCCTTTCCCACATACACATTTTTATATATTTGTGATTCCCCCCCCCACTTTTACAGTGGTTTTTCATCCCTAACCCTAGCAAACGTGGAGGGCCAAATGTACTTCAAAAGCCAAAATGGGTTGGTATCTTTTGGCTATGTCCCTTTTGCATTTTGCCCCACCCACCACAACGCCACCCCCAATTTCTTTGAAATTGGAGTTCGGCCGGCAAAGAAGGAGCGGAAACGTATTCCTCACCCTTGTGCTGGCTCTGCAACCTCCCCTCTACACACCCTCCGATTTAGGAGTGAAGAAAAGATTTGCAACTACCTCTCTGGGGCGTCTGTTGTGGGTGTCTGTTGGACTAAACGAGCCGTGGATGTCGTGACCGGTCTGTTAAAAGAAAGGAAAGCCAGTCCTCAGAAAAGCAGCAACTGTAAAGAACATCCATTTTCCCAGCCAACCCCATGTCTAGCCACAGGAGACCCTGGGGAGCAGCCAGAAATTGCAAACTGCCCTTTTGCTCAGACTTTAACCTTCCTTTGGGTGCTCAATTTCTCCATCAACCCTTTGCAACAAGGAGATGGAAAAGGGGTTTGTGCTTACCTTAAAAGAAGCCAGCCACGTGGGGCCACACGAGAAACTGGAAGAAAATCAGAAAAGGATGAAAAATTAAAAACATGTTGGCCATCTCACGGCACAGGCGCCCAAGAGTGAGGACTTGCGTTGTACAGGCTAGCTTCATGTTCAGATAACAGGCTTAGAAGGTCTTCAAAAGCTGTATTCACAAACGTTGAAGAAAATGGCCGAATACTTTGGCAATAATAATAAGACAGCAACTGTTATACAATGTTACAACAAGTGAAAAGGTTAGCATATAAAGTTAGATTAGCAAGAGCAGAAATCAAAGAATATCTGTGTCTAAAAATATGGACGGCTTTTATTGTGTATGCTGCTTTATGCAAAGTCTGGATTTAGACCATTGCTTGTTCAGGCACCTTTTTGGAAAAGTGGGTGTTAAAAAAATAATATAGAATCTATCAGCACTTCACGATCCATCTACCCATCAGTTATTTAATGACTGACAAATGACACACATTTACGTTCAGCAATTAAGATTTGAGAAGGAAAAGACCAGAACTGTTTTGTTATACTATTTTTGTAAGGAATGGAAAATGCTAACAAATATAACATATATTTATTTAAAGTTAGAACTACAACATGCAATAGAGGTTTCTTCTTGCACAATGTGTTAAGAGTGGATTGTACAACTGAGCTGTGTGTGGAGTGGAACGGCAGGATGCAAACATTGCAAAAGAAGATTGAAATATAATTTAAAAATAGAGGGGTCTTATTTGGAGTGTCATCTCCCCCCTCTAAAAATGCTTTCTTGGGACTCCAACTCCCAGAACTCTCCAGCCAACATGGGTGGCTGGGGGATTCTGGGAGCTGGAATCTCCAAAAGCATAGTTGGGAAAGAATATCTGGAAGGGGAATGCTGGGAGCTGGAGTCCCCAAAGCATAGCTAGGCAAAGCACAGCTCGAAGGGGGATTCTGGGAGCTGGAATCCCTAAAAGCATAGATAGGCAAAGCATAGCTGGAAGGGGGATAATAGAAGCTGGAATCCCAAGAGCATAGGTGGCTAAATCATACCATACCGGGAGTGGTATTCTGGGAGCTGGAGTCCCAAAAAGCCTAGCTAGTGAAAGCATACCTGGAACGGGGATAATGGGAACTAGAGTCCCAAAAGCATAGCAGGCAGAGCATAGCTGGAAGGGAGATAATGGGAGCTGGAATCCCAAAAGCATAGCCAGGCCAACCATACCTGCAAAGGGGATTCTGGGAGTTGGAATCCTCAAAAGCATAGTTAGGGAAAGCATATCTGGAAGGGGGATAATGGGAGCTGGAGTCCCAAAAGCCTAGCAAGGCTAAGCATACTTGGAAGGGGGATAACGGGAGCTGGAGTCCCAAAAACCTAGCTAGGCAAAGCATACTTGGAAGGAGGATAATGGGAGCTGAAATCTCAAAAGCACAGCCAGGCAAAGCATAGCTGGAAGAGGATTCTGGGAGCTGGAGTCCTAAAAGGAATTTCCCCAGCCCTTGCCGGCACCCTTTCCACTGCAAGCAGCTTCTCAGGCTGACACGCTACGCTCCCCGCCCGGCTGCCGGCCGCCGCCTCCCTCCGGGCTTGCAGCCCCTCACCTGCCAGGGCGGCCATTGCGGCCCACCGCCTCTCCGGTCAGCCCTTCAAGCCACCTTTAGAGACGCGGCGCCGCCTCCTAAGCGCTCCGGGTAGGAACCGCAGCCACCGCGACTTTCGTTCCCAGGCAAAGAAGGGCTTCCGAACCTCCATCGCCCACTGGCGGTCGAGAAGCGAATAGACCTCCATTTCTTCCTTTCCGCTTCTTGGCTCCTCCTCTTCTCTCCACCCTTCCAAGTTATTTATATTGCTTATTCCCATCTTTAAAACCAACTTTACATAACAACATTTTAAACCGCGCCTTCACGTGTTGGTGACCCTCCTTGAGTAATTAATTAAAATTCCCTCCTTAATTTTCTCTTTCCTTATTCCTCGCTCCAAGCATTTTATTTTTGGGCGTGTCCCCAACGCCAGGGGACACGCCCCTTATTTAAATGTCCCCGCCCCTCTCGTTGCCAGGGTGGCCATCTTAGTTGTGGGCACCGCTGCCCTTCTTTGCCCTTTCTATGCATTTCAAGCAAAGGAGCGGCGCTTTCTCCTTCCTCTCCATCTTCCTTCCCCCAATTGCAGGCTCTGCCTCGGGCAGATTTGGGCAAGGAGCCCTGCCAAAGTCGTGGAAATGGTTTAAACCGAATTAAAATCCGAATTGGAAAAAGGAAAAGGAGACCGCGGTGCGTCCCTGGGTGGGCTCGAACCACCAACCTTTCGGTTAACAGCCGAACGCGCTAACCGATTGCGCCACAGAGACTCGGCTGGCCACCTCTGTTCCCTGGCTGTCCTTAAAAACGATTATTTTTTTCTTAAAAAAGGACTCGTACCTCACCTAAAACCAAATAATAATGCTGAAGTTCCCACCTGGTTTGGGCCACCCCTCCCCAATTAGCAGAATCGCCGCAAATCGGTAAGATTTCCCAAAAAAAGAGAGCTTTTGCCTTTTGTCACTAGTTCAAGAACAAGGATAAAGACCCCTTGCATTATTATTTTATTACCGCTCCAAATGGAATATGCCTCTGTTGCATTTTACGTTGCGACCGTATTGCAATAGATTTGGGTTGCAGTATAACACAGGCTGCAATAGATGTGACCGTGTTGCCATATATTTCAGTTGTAGGACCACACTGCAGTATATTTGGGTTGTCGCATAACAATGGATTTGACCGTGCTGCAATATATTTGGGTTGCAGCGTGCCACATATTGCAATACATATGACCATAGAGTCATAGGATCATAGAATCACAGAGTTGGAAGAGACCCCAGAGGCCATCCAGTCCAACCCCCAGCTATGCAGCAACCCCCATCAAAGCACGCCCAACAGATGGCCACCCAGCCTCTGCTTAAAAACCTCCCGAGGAGGAGACTCCACCACACTCCATGGAGGCAGCCGCAGATTCCACTGTCGAACTAGGCTTACCATCCAGAAGTAGTTCTTATTTAGATGGAATCTTTTCCTGTAGTTTGAAGCCATTGCCCCATAGCCTAGTCTCCGAAGCCACAGAAAACAGGCTTGCTCCGTCCTCCCTATGACATTCCTTGAAATATTTAAACGTCACCTTCATGTCACCTCTTAACTTTCTCTTCTCCAGGCTAAACATCCCCAGCTCCCTAATGAGTTAATTCTTGACAAACCAGCTGCCTTCTCTGTCTAGCTTTCGCTTAGAAATTAGATACGCCCAGAAGATTTAGACTTTAGTATTCAACGATACATCTTTACACTTGAGGATCTTCTCTAGTTCCTTCATGACTGCCTTTCCACCTCTTAGCCTTCTTCCGATTTCTTGACTGCAGTCTCCATTTTGATTAGTGACTGAGCCAAGGTAGAGGGAAATTTATGTTTATTTAAAATGCCTTTTTTTTTTTAAACATTACCGAAGAGTGAAAGGAGGTTCTCAGAGCAGTATTGGAAGAGCAGTAGTCGGGAGTCCCAGTCTTCAGGCTTAGAACTTAAAAGCCCTGACACAAAAGGAAAAGGAAGTGGGGGAAAAATGCAGACTCACTAGTTCTAGTTCTGTAGAGAGTAACTCAGGGTGTCAGGAAGCTGGATCTAAGAACAACGGAGCAGCGGCCGTTTGATCGCTCCAGCGATTGTGGCCAACATCTCTGCTAGTCCTTTCCTAACAGCTCGCATAAACCGTATAGATTCCACTGCATTTGGGATCCACCAGTGTGCAACCCTGGCAGCAAAAGGGAGAAACAAGCTTTCTTGTTCTGGAACCGGATATAGAATCAGAGAATCACAGAGTTGCAAGAGACCCCAGAGGCCATCCAGCCCAACCCCCTGCTGCCATGCAGGAACACACACCAAAGCACTCCCAAAAAATGGCCGTCCAGCCTCTGTTTAAAACCCTCCAAAGAAGGAGACCCCACCACACTCCATGGAGAGAGCAGATTCCACTGCCGGACAGCTCTGACCGTCAGGAAGTTCTTCAGGTGGAATCTCTTTTCCTGTAGTTTGAAGCCATTGCTCCGTGTCCTAGTCTCTGGAGCAGCAGAAAACAAGCTTGCTCCATCTTTCAGATGACATCTGTTCAAATATTTAAACATGGCAATCGTGTCCCCTCTTCACCTTCTCTTCTGCAGACTAAACATCCCCAGCTCCCTCAGCCGCTCCTCGTAGGGCTCCATGGCTTCCAGACCCTTCACCATTTTGGTCGCCCTCCTCCAGCTTATCGATATCCTCCTTGACAATATCATAGTTCCAGACCACCCTCAGAGTTCTTTTCAGTGCCTGAGGTGGGGCGAACAGGGGTTGGAGAAAGTCACAGACAATCTGTGAAAGTTAAACCTACACACGTGGAGGACCGATTATTTATGAAAGACTTACAGCAATGAATTTGGGAGTTTGCGCTTCCTTCTTGCCAGCAATACGTCCAAATGTTTGAGAGGGAAGAAAGAAACTAACAGGCTTTTATGGGTTTCATTACAGAAAGTTTATTTTCTTCGTACTTAAAAAGAACTTGCAGAGAATAATGATTGCGGAAGGCAGCACTTTAGGTCTTAATAACTCAATCACCTCTGAATCTATCCAATTTTTAAACTTTATTTATATAGAATTAAGATGCCGAGCAGAGGTAGCACCGGGCTGGGACTGCAGAGGGGAGAACATTTCCTTTCTAACCCGGGCATGGGAATTTCAGATAAATAAGACCTGAAAGTAGTTTGTGCCATCCTATGCAAGAGCACAGTGATTTTAAAAAAAAGCCCTGTTCAGGATTCAGCCAGGTTAAAGGAAGTATGTTACTTCTGCCTCCAACCCTGGAAAAGTGAAGGAGAACTGGAAGAAAAGAAAAATTCATGTTTGCTAGTAATGGAACAGAAGCGCTGTTACGGCTTTGCGGGCTGTTTCGATTTCAGTCCTCTGCAGTAAAGTCTTTGGTGGGGACAAACAGTCGTTTGAGGGTACGGCACCGCGGCAGATGAAGTCTTGGTCCAACCCTGATTCTTTTGAGACAGGAATGCTGTAACTTGCATCATCCGTTCCCTACAGGTTCAACTGGTTAGGGACGAGGGGAGCTAGAATCCAACAATATGGGGAATGCCGTATATTCCTAGCCTGTCGCAAGAACCCTTGTTCCTGCAACTTTCTGCAATTTAATTTCTGGGGAAACTTTGCACCACAAGAGGCGGTCCTTAGCTTTGAACCCCGCAAGGAATCAAGCGGGGGACGGAATTGCATCCCGCTTGCTGCAGGTTCCTTTTCTGGTTACATGCGTAAGGTATTTTTAAAAAATAAAAATTGCCCATATTCTGCACAAAACAGCGCTATCCACGTCATTTACCCACAGACACACACGCACGCATGTGTAAGGCCTTGCACAGGGCGGGGAAAGGTTTCACAGGCTGTCTTCCACGGACAGGTTTTCGCTCTGCCGATGCTGTTTTCTCTTCTGTTCTAGGATTTCCTCTTCAAACATTTTCCGCTCCCTGGAGGAGGAAGGGGGACATGCCATTTTAAAGATAACACCACAGCAAATACCTACGGTAGGAGTGAGGAACCGTAACATGCAAGACGCTTTTTTAAAAAAGCAGTAGAGATTCCGAGCAGAATGATGGGTCAGTGACTGGCTGACCGGCGTCGCCCTCCAGGTTGTTCCCATCATCCATTACCATCAGCTCTGCTAAAGGCAATTGGAGGCCAACAAACTGCCGGGTGAACCGCATCTCTCTGATACGGAGGAATGGTATTTTTTAAAAAAATTAACATGCCAAGGATTGTTACCACATTTCCGCCATATTCTTATTGTATTTTGCCTAGCTTCCTAGAAACTTGACTAGAAGAATTAGCAACTGATGGCTCGTGAAGCACCATTTTGAGAAGCACTGGCTTAAACGACGCATACGTTTTTAGAAACTTTAAGCAAAGAGAATCCGAGCCCTCTTGATAAATGAGGAAAAGGAGCTCAGCTGTGCGAGTCAAATGATAAGAGATTCCAGCTAAATTTACTGCAAGAGCTGTTCGACAGTGCAACGAACTGCCTTATATCTAAGCCACGTAAGGAATGATCTAAAAGTAGATACCTCTGGCTCACTAATGGCCCCATCTCGTATTTCTCTTCTGCCTTCTTGTAGTCAATCTGATCCACAACTGAAATTGCATATATGATGGCCTAGTGGGAGGGGGAACAGAGACACACCGTTTAGACTGAAAGTTTGTCACATTAATAGAAAATCACGTCTGGAATATGAAAAGGAGATGGGAAAGAACCACAGTTTAATTTCAGTCCCAAGCATCTCTACACAGAGCTGTGAACTACCACAAATTCAGAGTTAGAAGAGACCACAAGGGCCATTACGTCCAACCCTCTGCCAGGCAGCAATAAAGCATGCCCGGCAGATGGCCATCCAGTTCGTGTTTAAAAACCTCCCAAGAAGGAGGCTCCACCATACTCTGGGGCAGCAGTATAATTCAACTGTTGAACTGCTCTTTCTTGAATTGTGGTGCTCAGAACTGGTCATAGTATTCCAGGCGAGGTCTAACCAAAGCAAAACACCATGGTATTATTACTTCACTTGATCTTCACGCTACACTCCTATTAATGCAGCCTAGAATCGTGGTGGCTTTTTTGGCTGCTGCATCACACTGTTGACTCATGTTCAGCTTGTGGTCAACTAAGACGCCTAGATCCCTTTCACACGTACCGTTTTCAAGCCAGGTATCACTCATCTTTTATCTGTTCACTTCAGTCTCTCATCTCAGCTTCAAACCTCCGCTAGATAAATCTTGCCATCAAAACCCAGTGAATCCAAAACCCTTAGGGCAGAGCTTCCCAAACTGTGTGTCACGACACGTCAGTGTGTCGGGCTAACGTGACGGGTGGAGGGGCTGCCTCTCCCACCACCACTGTTGCTGCCCCAGACTGAGGGTGGTGGGCCAGGTCTGAGTGGAGGAGCTGCCTCTCCTGCCGCCGCCACCCCAGGCCAAGGAAGACTCCGGTGAGAGTGGCAGTGGTGGGCCAGGCTCAGGTGGAGCGGTTGCCTGCACTTCCTGAATTACTTACTGTGTCATGAAATGATGCATGTCTAAAAAGTGTGTCACTAACATGTTAGGGTCACCATAAGTTGAAAACAGCTTGGAGGCACAAGCCACCACCAATACCAATATGGTTTTGGGGTCCTGGTGATTCAAAGTGCCATTAGCAAATGTTTTAGGTAAACAAACGCTTATTCTTTTCCAGGGTTACTGCCAGCTCCTCAAAAACTGCTTGAGTTAGTGTGCCTTTCTTACCTCTGGAAAGAGAACATCTAAGACGAATCTGGTACCGTCTCCATTGATGAGTGGCGAGATCTTGGCATATGTCTCCCGGTAAGCCCTCTTCAAATAGTTGCACACAAGTTCCTGCTGGGAGTCATCTTCCAAGTATGTCTCGATGCAGGTCATGTACGGGCGGGGCTGGAGGAACTCCGCCAGCCACCGCGATGGCTTCTCCCTCTTTAAAACTGACTGGAGATGCTTGTCTGCCCCTTTGGCCTTGACGATAAAATCCACAATCTTTTTGTTGGCTCTGTCTCTGGCTGCCCGCGTCCGGTCAGGAAGGACTTTCTTCGTCAGCTTCAGCGGGGTTGACTCGGAGTGAGAATCTTGGACCTCCGCCTCTTCAATCTGTGGAAAGTTCATCTGAGACAGGTTCAGGGGGCCTTCCTTCCGAACTGGATAGCCTGGAAAGGAAAAGGTCTACTAAGATTCCTAGACCCTTTTTAAGGTAGTCTGTTCCTCTGGCCATCAGGAAGTTCTTCCTAATGTCAAGTCAAGTTTAGGAATAGGGTGAGATTTTATTTTTTAAGCACACAAACCCGAATTAATCCAGAACACTCAACACATTTCTGATATTGGCCTCACAAAATAACCCGTAGCCGTCCACTTCTACAATCACAGGAACGTCACACATTTTCCTTTGTTTTTTAGAGCAGCAAAGGTGACCTATGCTGGAGTAACGACACTTGCCCATGATCAAGAATAGAGAATTCCTTCAAGAAGACCAAAGTACCAGAGCTTGTGACCTTAGGTAATACTTACTCATAGCATCACAGCAATATTCCAAGAAAGACCCCACAAAAGAATTGCAACCTATGTGGGGGAAAAAAGATCTTGATTTAACTCTGGTTTTGGAAATGGAAAAGTTTTTTTTTTAATTGCAATATGATGAATACAAAACAAACAGAACTAATAAACAATGATCAACAACAGAAAATAAGAAGGGGATCATTTAAAAGAAAACAAGCCCTGTGGATGTTCTTGGAGACATCAAAATATTTTACGAAATACTGTGAGGAGATGGGGCTAAAGAGGAAATAGATATAACATAGAGCAGGGGTGAGCAAGAGTGGTGAAATAGGATGCTGGAGTAGATACCCTGGGCTGCTAAAAAAACAATCAACCCTGAACTCTCCCTGGAAGCCAAGATAACTAAATTGAAGCTGTCATACTTTGGCCACATCATGAGAAGACCAGACTCACTAGAAAAGCAATAATGCTTGTTATGGGGAAGACAGCAGGAAAAGACTGCATTGCAGATGGATTGTCAGGAAGCAGAAACAAGTCCCTGTCCTCTTATCTTGAATATTGCCAGTTCCCACAACACCTTCGCAACACTTTCATCTCCCCATTTTCTTCCTCCTTGCCCGGATACATTGTAGGCAGGGAACAATAAAGCAGTTAACCACCGGGTGCCCTGGAATACCTTAGCTGGAAAGACAGCTGCAATTGGCAATTGGTAATTCACAGCACTCTCGCAGATTCTAGCCATGCCTAGGTTAGCAAATCTATTCCGGTACCTATTTTAATACACCTCCAGCTAATAGTTATGACAGGGATAGACTCAATGAAGGAAAACATGTCCCTAAATCTGCAAGACGTGAGCAGGGTGGCTTCGAAGTCTTTTGTTCACAGGGTTGCCGTAAGCTGAAGTTGACCTGATGGCAGTTAAAACCAACAAACTGCTTTGTTTGGAGCAAGACCTTTCAGAAGAAAAATAATACATTCATAACCCAGACAGCTGCTGTAAGATCCAGATTCATTCCTACCGCAACACACAGGGATGGCAAATGAAGAATTTTCTTCTGGACAAAGACAGATAAACACCCTCCAGCGTTTTAACTTACCAACTCTGATCCGGTAGTCCTCGATCAAACTGATGCACCAGTTGATTTCACGGTAATAATTCTCTCGAGCTGCATCCTGGGAGGAAGAGTGGAAGGAAAAAGGTGACGTAAATTTAGACCCTTCCCTGTTACAGAAATGGCCAGAGCTTCCTCCTTGTACTGGGAGAGAGGCAAAAGTAGAATTAAAGATCTCCAGGATCACAGTGGAATCATCCGCTTGCCCCAAATGAGGGCTGTGGAGTCAGCATGCCAAACCTTCAACTCTGACTCCTGTTTTTCTATTGTCCAACTCCTCCACAAATGGCAAATGTCTATTAGTACATATACGTAGATTCTGTATCCACAATTTCAGCCAACCACAGCTTAAAAATATCCCTGCCCCTGAAAAAATATAAAAAGCAAACTTTGATTTTGCTGTTTTATATAAGGGAGGCCGTTTTACTGCACCCTTGTACATACTGAGACTTAAGTATCCACAAATTTTGGTATCCATGGGGGATCTTGGAACCAAACTCTAGCAGATACCAAGGGCCCGCTGTAATAACAAATTTACAATAGTAAAATGGTAGCACAAGGTGTTTCATCACCACCATGTGAATCAGACTTCTTAAAACTCAGAGAGCATACATTTATTTGATTGAAATTTCTAGACAATACCAATGAAAGTATATATGCAACAAACGAGGTATTTAATGAATTAAAAATGTAAAGTATAAATATATAAACATAAATATAAAAATGATATATATGCCATATATTGCTGTAATATTGTAAGTTTTCATTTCAGAGCCAGAATCTGTACATTACTAGACTCCCTCTAAACATTAGGAAGAATTTCTTGATGGTAAGAGCAGTTTGACAGTGGAATATACTGCCCAGGAGTGCGGCAGATCTCTTTCTCTGGAGATTTTTAAACATAGCCTGGATAGCCCTCTATTGGAAGTGGTTAATTATGTATTTCTGCCTGACAGGGGGTTGAACTTGATGGTCTTTATGGTCTCCTCCAACTCTACAATTCTGTGATTCCACCTCAGATTGCTCCTGACTCCGTGGCCCTGCCCCAAATTCTACCTTTCGCTGCTTTACTTACTATCAGTGCCTGCTTCTCTTTGCAATCAAAGTGCTTGAGGTTTCTCAGAGAGATGGAGAAGCTGCATCAAGAGAGAAGAGGGAAGAAACAGGAGTGATTAAAACTGAGGTCATTCCTCAGCCTTCTGACTTCCAGAACTGCAAGCGTATGTTGCTGTGTCATTCTAATTCCTTTGATGCAGGGTAACCATATCTTCTTCTCACAACAGAAGAAGGGGGTGTCACCTGGGAGAGGTTCATAAACTTTCTGGGCATCACAGCAGCGCAAGAGCGGCTGGAGGTGTCAGAAGGCACCGGAGGAACAAACCCTGCTTTTAAAATGTAGGAGAGAGTGGAACAAAACAAGAATGAATTTCATTTGCTCTATTTACCCTTTCGGTTTGTCCTCCAGGCGTTTTTCTACAAAAAGCACGCTGGCCTTTCTAGCTTTCCGATTCACGTTTCTCACCTGTCAGAAGACAAACACGACAGCTAAGTGCCTAGAGATGGGAACATATATAGATCTGTGTTGTTGAAACTACGGTGGGGTATTGCTTGAAGTCCTGGGGTAGAGATGGCCCTCCTCAGACCACCTCCCAAATTTTAAACAGGAGCCAATTAAGGAGTTTTGTGGGGTGCTTTGAGTAAAACAATTTTTTAAAAAAAAAATTCCCCACAATCTGGGAGCGAGATGGGGCCTTTGTAGGCCTCATGGTGCCCACAAACTGCACCTTCCCCACCCCTGGAATGTGCAAACTTGTGGCATCTACTCCCCCCCCCAACTAAAATCCTCAAGATCCACCAACAAAAGTCTAGTGCAACCTTTTCCCGCCTTAGCACATACACAGCATAGTTAAAAATCTGAGTTCAGGAGGTTCTTTCAAGTGCTAGAACTGAATGAACTTCACTCTCCTTCCCTATAAAAATCTGTGTGGCCACTGGAACCACTGTGTGGCTCAAGGAACAAAAAATGCCCAATAGTTCATTGACATGCTGTAGCATGGAGATGTGGAACCTCCTCCAGCCTGAGAACCAAATTCAATTTAGGAGAAGTTCTAGGGGTGTGTCTGCATTCCACTGATGGGTAGGGCCATAAGCAGAAAGGGCAGGGTTTATTTATTTAGAGTATTTATATCCTGCCCTTCAGTCAAAAGAAGTTCTCAGGGTGGCTTACAAACTATGAAGCTGACATTTCCTTGCCCTCAGGCTTACAATCAAAATACATCAGGACACACAAAGAAAAGGGGGTGGCAGTGGGAGAGGGGATTAGTCCAGCATTTGCAGGCTGTTCTTCTCCTCTATGAGGCCAGAGCAATGGCAGCTGGCATTTGGAGGGAGAGTTTCACACCACCCACTGGTCCAAGGGGTGGTGTGAATAAAAAAAAAAAATACTAGCCTATTTTAGCTTAAAGCTGTTAACTGCAGTTAAACCTTAGGTTTCATTTTTTTTCCAAATGGGAGGCCAAAACACCCACACAAAAGCGGAGAAAAGGGAGATGGCCATGTGGTACAGAACTGAACAGGGGTTTGGATCTGGCCTCCACGGCCTGAGGTTCCCCACTCCTGCTGTAGTGGAAGCTTCAGAATGCTTTAACTTACCACAGCAGGCCAATATGGGTATTTTCTGAGCTTGCACCAAACCAAATTCCCTTCTTCAATAGAACCCAGTTCTGAAAACACAAACAGAGATGTACAGTCAGCCCTCTACATTTGCTAGGGTTAGTGAGGCAGGAGCCCTGCAAAAGTGGAAAAATCACAAATATCAAAATGTGGGGGGGGGTCTGTGGGAAGGAACTCAACAGATGGTTTGGAGAACAAGCACCCAAGACTCAAGGAAAGTCCCCTCCAATGCAACATCTCACCTTGAGACGGGAGGAAACTGGGCAATTCGTCTTCTTCATCGTCATCCCAGAAAGCTGGGCTTAAGGAGCTCTCTCTGACAGGGCTAGGCCACAAGGAAAGATCAGAGCTAGACTCCAGGTCTGCAGACAAAATGACATCACAGTGATTTTCAGCTTCCTGCACAGATAACACTGATATCTATGTAGCTTTGCATTTTAAGAAACAAGCAGGGAAAAGACATCCACGCCACGTTATCCTTCCTCCCATCAAAAAAACTCTCACTGGTCTTACTGTTTAGGGCTACTTAGAGGTTTCTGAAGATCTCGGGGTGGCTTACAATAAAATCAATTCAAACCAAAAAATAATTTTAGGAGATTAATATTATATAAACTGAGTTATTAGTCAAAACCAGAGCTTAAAGCACATCTGTACTTGATCAGCATTTCATGCAGATGTCATGACAGACACGTAGAATATAGAGGAAGACTGCTGTTCCAAAGACTGGAACATGAACTAGCAGTTTCAAATTACAGTTGCCACTCCATGTTTGTGGGTTTAACTTTAACAGATTTGATTATCTGCAAGTTTCTCCAACCCCAGGTACTTCTTTTTCAGGGGGAACTTTCCCTCTCACCTCGTTCGGGGGCTCCAATCGGGCTGTACAGCCCTTTAAAAATCCAACCCAGTCCTCCTCCTCCTCTACCAGCTGCTGCCTACCCAGCTAAGGATGGCTCACAGCCCGATTTCTGAACTCCATAAACTCTCTCTCCATGTCTCCCCACCCCTTGTTATTACATACTATTAAGTATGTTCAACCATCCTTGTTGGCCCTGCTCCCAAAACGAAAACCCTCCTCTTTTTAACCCAGGCATATCGAGGTAGACACAATGCAGACTCTCAGTCATTCTTATGTCCCCAGCGTACAATTTTTTTTGTTCCCAAATGCTCTCTACGGGATGTGGTGGTCATTTTCATCACCTCCTCACCCCCCGGCCCCATCTCTGCCCACAAGAGAGTCCTTCATTTGAAACAGGAAGTGAATCAGAAGTGATTCCCATTCACATCCTGTTGTTAAAAAGGGCCCTTCCTAGGTCTAAAATGTCCCAGGGGGCATAAAAACATGGTGAAATTCCACCCCTAGAAGGCATTTGGGCGAAATTTCTGTGTGGGCAGTTTTGTCAGGGAGGTGTGGCCCTCTGAGGTCTTGGGGAGAGTGACAATAAAGCCCCTTAGCCTATTACGGTTGCCCACTTTTGCTCTACCTTCTTCAGCTTCGCAACATGGAAGCTTGGACTGTTCTCCATCCACATTCTGGCTTTCTTCTCTCTCCTGTTCTAGAACTGGCCCCTCACAAGGCGGCCACAAATTCACGTCCTCCAGGGAAAGCCTGCGCCGTCTTTTCCGAGTGGGAGATGAAACCGTGTGGTTTCGTGTGGCCATTCCATTCAAGCCTTGGGGATGTCGACTACCACTGGACGCTCTGCTGTATTTCCTCGGGGGAGCCTCACCTCCCTCGGGTAGCTCACTCGCCGCCAAAGCACCATCAATGGGAGATGCCAACAAATTCTTTCGTGTTCCAGGTCTACCGTTTGACTTTTTGCTGACTGGGCTTGACCTGGAGTGGCATTTGCCGGAAGGAGACACCGCTGGGGTGCTGGTCCTAGCCAAACGTTCCAAAGCTGGTGATGGGGGTGTGGCTGCAACTTGACTGTGATTCACAGCCTCTGTTGAGGAACAAGCTGATTTTGTCCCCATGCTGGTTCTGGGTGAGGAATGCAGTTCTTTCAGGGGTGTTTCTGCCCTTTTTGCTTTGGAAAGACTACCACGGGGTTGAACCACCAATTTCCCATCACCCGAAGGGCCACCCCGTACAGATTTGTGGTTGGAAGAACCGTCGGAACAAAGAACACTCTCAATTTTGATTCCTCTGACCTTGGATGGGGTGGCAGCATCACCAATTTTCTGCTCTTTTACCCTCTTTGGTGGGTCTTTGTGAGAGGGAAGCTGCTGGGCAGTTGTACGAGACAACAAAGCTCCCCCCAAGAGGCCTTTCTGGACTGGTGGCTTCTTCCGTCTTCCTTTCAATGGAATGCTGTCTCTGTGTGTGACTGAGTCCAAGACATTCAGAGCTTCCCTCAGCGCGCAGCGGTAGCTCACCTCCTCCGTGGATTTGCGGTTTGCCTCGCTCTGAACTGTTGAGAGAAACATTAGCTGTCCTTAGGTTTATTATCTTTGCTTTCTGCCCTTTTTCATGTGTATACTTTGTTGGTTTATGTTCACTGTACCCTACTTTTGTATTTATCTATTTGTCAGTATGAGCTTTTTTTGTTTTGTTTGTTATGGAATCTAATAAAGATTTTTGGGAAAAACCCAAAAAAAAAAAAAAAAGGGTTTACATTCATCTTCTCATTCCTTTTGGATTACCTTATCTTATGATTGCCAACTGTTATCAGAAAATGTAAGTTCTCTTGAGTACTGTAGAAAAAAAACCATGGTATGCAACGCAGCCCATCAGCGAGACTCTATCATTATTGTTTGCCAATGGATGGAAACAAACCAAGGGTTTCTATGCACTCCACGCATGGGCAGTACTGTGTGCAACAGGCAGGATGAAGTGTTTGGTACTTCAGCAAGCAAGCACAGAAAAATCTTTTTAAAAAAAGCAAATTGTACCTAACTTCGAAGCAATGTCTTCTATGGTCTCTTTCTTCAAAGGTTCCACATTAGCATGGCAGACATTACACCTTTAAAAAGAAAAAACAGAGAGAAGAATTCACAAAATGCCTGATTCCGTGGTGTCTGATTCTGCAGGCATTCAAAACACATTGTAGGAACAGATCTCAACACTTCTGTCAAGACAGTTAGAGTGGTTCAAGAACTGAACCAACTGCTAAGAGAAGTGGCAGCAGGTCTCCTTCTCTGGATGTCTTCAGACACAGGCCAGACAACTACTTGCTTGCAATACTCTAAATGGGGATCCTGCAACATTCTGTCTTTAAAGATTGTGGAGTTACTTGATAGGAAAGGATGAATTGGTTATAGGAGTTTATAAACAAATATGACAGCGATAAAAGAACTTGTAAACCTGAGTGCTTGCTTAGGAAGGACTATTATAAGAGCTCTTTATGTTGTACATATATATATTTCTTTCCTATCCTTTTAGGATATGTAAAATAGTTGAAGATCTATTTATTCTCAATTAAGTAGATTCATGAATTATTCAACTTGGAAAACGTTACTGTTTGTTTTTCTCTATATGTGTGTACATATATATATATATATATACACACATATACATATACACACACACACACACATTATGTGTGTTTGTATATATGGGTGTATACGAATATATATACATATTTGTTAAATGCACCAATATTCATTAAGCTCGTTGTTCTATTTGATGTTATAGGGTTAGACTCAATAAATATGGTAAAGAAAAAAATAAATAAATGGGGATCCGGCATTGAGCAGGAAGGTTGGACCTGATTGCCTTTAAAAACCTGCCCTGGTCGTTCTCCTCCTCCACCAGCCGCTGGTTGGCCAGCTAAGGACAGCTCACAGCCTGGTTTCTCAACAGCACAAACCTACTCCAAAGGAAGGAGACAGGTGCCGGAGGGGAAGCATAGGGCCCCCATGTTGACCCATCTCCCTTTCCTCTCCTTTCCCTGACCTGGTTTTGAACCCTGGATGCCTGCTCT
This sequence comes from Iguana delicatissima, assembly GCA_948472985.1. Lineage (NCBI taxonomy): Eukaryota > Metazoa > Chordata > Lepidosauria > Squamata > Iguanidae > Iguana > Iguana delicatissima. The sequence continues at coordinate 50,602 of CAOKZL010003382.1, read as the reverse complement.
GTCCACCATGCCTTGGCCTCCTTCACAGACACGCACACACATTTTGACATTTGCAGTTTTTCCACTTCTGGCAGGATTCTGTGCCCCTAACTCTGGCAAATGTGGAGGGTTGACTGGACTTTACTGAAGTTTTTCTATAGCTTTTAATCTGTACTGGTTTTAATCATTGTAAGGTACTTTGAATGCCAGCACTCTCTCCCCTCTGTTCATCTTGAAAAGGTTATTTTTTTTGGACTGTAAATCCCAGCTGGCCATACTGGCTAGGAGAGTTTTGGAGTTGTAATCCAAAGAAGTCAGTTTTTTCAGGCTCTGACACTCCTGCTATGAAAGTGGGCACATCTAGTTCCCAAAAGAAAAGAATGGAATTGAGGCTCTTACAGATTCAGTTCCAAAATCGGGGACATCTGTCAGTCAAAACAGTTCCTCATTTGAGATGCCACTGCATGAAATGAAACTTAACTCTTTATGTAGGCCGAAGATTTCAACGCGCAGGTTAGATTGCCTTCTGGAAGTCTGGTTTCTAGACAAAACCTGAAGGGTGTAGAGAAAAACATACAGAGTTCTGCAATTTTTTTTCCAAGTTGTGCTCACAAGTTCAGATTTAAAGAGACAAAGAGGATAGGGGAGTGTACCAAACACAGGCAGAATGCAGTGGTGAGGAGGAGTTAAGATTTCAAGTTAAGATTCAAGTTAAGATTCTCCAAAGGCCACAAACACTCTGTTCAGGCTACACATGGTGACCAAAAGTTAATCCAACCAGCAGCATGTTTGTTCCTCATATGTTGTATCTTTGTTTCATTTGCTTAGTGTGTGCACACCGCATTTCTGTTTTTTTCCGGGGGAACCTTCTTGGTGGCTCCAATCAGGCCATACAGACCTTTAAAAACCCGACTCTGGTCTCCCTTCTCCTCCATCAGCCACTGCCTGGAAAGCTAAGGATGGCTCATGGTGCGAATTCTCAGCACCACAAACCCTTTCGCTTCCAAGAAAGGAGATGGGTGTGAGAGAGGAAGTATACGGTTATCGTGCTGACCGTTAGAGAGGAACCACACAGAGAGCCAGTGTGGTGTAGTAATTTGAGCGTTGAATTTTGGTGTAGTGGTTTGAGAGTTGAACCTTGGAAACAAGAGTTCAGTTCCACACTCTGCCATGGAAACCCATTGGGTAACCTTGGCCACATCCTACAAATGCAGCCCCAGAAAAGCCTGTGATAAGGTTGCCTTAGGGTCACCATAAATCAGCAACGACTTGTAGGCACACAACGACAACTGGAACCTATCTCTATTCTTTCCATGTCATTTCTGTCTCTGGTACCAAACTTTCTGTTCAAGAAGTCATGCCCAGGAACACATCAACTTTTGGTTAACTGAAGTACCCTTGTAACTTTTAAGCTTCTTTAACTGTGGTTAGTTTACATCCTGATACTGCAACCAGAGTGTTTTAGTGATGCTACTTTGCAAATGCCCAGGTGTACATATGTATATCACATCAAGTTCCCCAAACCAGTTGCATCCTCACTGTTGCTGTATCTGAAATAGAAATGGAAGACCAGAGAGGGTTGGAGGGAGAGAGAACAGTTAAGTAAATTACCTTTGCTGGCCACAGTCGCTTCTTCCATTTGCAAAAGACATATTCTGCCTCAGTCATCACCACGGTTCATGGAAGAAAGAAAGGTACCAAAGTGGACAGGTCCAGGTTTCTCATGTACGCACATGGGCAGCTGGAAAACAACGCCTTCATTAAGATCGTCAGTCACATCATTATCCAAACTTCCAAACCCTAAAACAGTTCAAAATTTATTATGGCTGGCAACCTGTTAGTGGCATTTACAGGTATAGGTCCACCATATATATATATATATATATATATTTATTTATTTATTTTGGTTCAGTGCAAATGTAAATCTAATCAATAATATTAGATAGCTATATATATATTTATACATATTTATACGATATGTCATTACAGTATAACATGTTAATAACATGTCAATAATGTACCAATAACATGTTCATAATAGGCTAGCAACTTATTGATAATATACTATTACTAATAAACACAGTAAGACTGTGGGGAAGCAAAGGGGGGACTTACCCCCAAACTCAAAAAGGGGTCTATCCCCCCACTTTAGAGAAGGGCACCCCAAATTAAACGGGAGGGGAAGGGAACCAAGCCCCTTTTTTCTAAATACTGTACTGAGGAAAGAGGGGAGAAGTGTATACAACCCCGACCTCGACTCTTTTGGGGCTGGGGGGGTCAAATTTCCAGGAGGCGGGAAGGGAGGAAAATGTCCTCAAACTCTCTCTGCCCCACATGGGCCCTGGGTGAGACACATTATGGGACATCCTTTTCGTTCCTCGGTCAAACACTCGGTCGCCCCCCCCCCGAGAAGAGCTCTCAAGGAAGGGTTACCTGGCCCGAGTCTTTATTTTTTTTTTAATTAATTAACTTTAATTTTACCTCAGTGCTCAAATTGGGGAAAGCAGGACTCGAACTCGCCACACCCGAAAACCTTCGCCCTACGACCCCTCCGCCTCCTTCCGGTCGTTGCTGCGATGTGGACACGTGGACACGCCCCCTCCTCCCGCCCTCTCCCAATCAGCTTCTCGCTCCCAAAAGCGGGCACGCCCCTTTCCTCCTTTCGAACTCCAGTCGATGACACAACCCTGGTCTTGGCCACGCCTCTCGCTTCCTTCTCAGCTTCACTCCGATACTTCCCTTTCTCTTTCTTTTTGCCTGTCGAGCTCCGCCCATTCACTTGGATACGGTTCAATCCCCTCCCTTCACTCGCCTCTCAGGACCAATCAGAATTCCCAAAGGAACAGTGGGCAGCTGTGTTGTTTCGGGGGGAAAAAAACCTTTTTCCGTACTTAGCGGCGAAACCAGGATTTATCCCCTCCGCCGCCGATGTCCCACCAATCAGAGTCCAGAATCAGAGGCGCGCGGGTCTCCCCGTCCTCCTTTTTTAAAAACAGCACACTAGAAAAGGGAACGGCAGGAGGGTGGGAGAAAGGAGAGTATCCAATCAAAATGGCGTTCGACTCTGCCCTCCTCTCTGATTGGACGCGAGAGCTGTCATATTCTCTTAGCTGCACTTTGAGGGAGGCTTCGCTGTCTTCATCCCCTTGAAAATGGAGGCTATTTCTCCTGAGGGGGAAAAGAAGTTCCTTTTTTTCTCTCGCTCAGTGACCTGAAAGAGCAACAAAAATACTACGACGACGAGAACAACAACAACAACAACAATATAATAATAATAATAATGACATATTATTAATAATAGTCCCTCAGGAACCCTGGAATGATAACCATTCCCACATAATTCCACATATTTGCCAGTCACTTGGTAGCTGAGGCAGGCTTAATGTTTCCCTCATGAAAAAAAAAGTGGCAAACTCAGCTTTATTTATTTATTTATTTATTTACGCAATTATGTATCCCGTGTTTATTTATCGCATTTATAGGCCGCCTTTCTCCAAGGGCAGCTTCCAGAACGGTTTTAAAAACATTTACAATAATTTTTTTTTAAAAAAAGTCAACCATGCAAAACCGGCCTAAAATCGTTGAAGAGAATGTGCAAATGCTTTTGAAAAAAATAGATAAAAATAAAATAAAAAGTATTTGAATAAAAATACAAAATATAAAAAAAAATACAAAGCTCTCCAGCTCAGACATTTAACACCTCAGCATTATGTTTTTTTATATATATATATATATATATATATAGTTTTTTTGGCTGTCTAATGGACTTTGGCATATGTTTATATATATATATATAGTTTTTTTGGCTGTCTAATGGACTTTGGCATATGGCGACTCGGAAAGAGAGACCTCCAAGAACTCTCTCAGGTATCAAATGGCCTGCTCTGGTTTTGAAAAATTTGGGGCAGCCATGACTTCCTTGACAGAACCAATCTACCTATCCTGCAGTCTTCTTTTTAAACTTCTTTCCACTTGGTCAAGCCTAGGAAAGATATGGACAAGCTGGAAGGCGTGCAAAGACTGGCGACCAAAATGGAAACCATGAAGCCCTCTGAGGAGCCCTGTTAGGGAGCTGGGGGTGTTTAGCCTGGAGAAGAGACAGTGAAGAGGCGACACGATAGCCGCGTTTCAATAATCGAAGGGTGGACGGAGCAAGCCTGTTTTCTGCTGTTTTGGAGACTAGGACAAGGAGCAATGGCTTCAAACTTCGGGAAAAGACATTCCATCTAAACGTTAGGAGGGACTTCCTATTGGTGAGAGCGGTTCGACAGTGGAATATGCTGCCTCCATGGAGTCTTTCTTTGGAGGTTTGGAACAGAGGCTGGATGGCCACAGAGTATAGAAAGAGTATAGAAAAAATAATGGTGCTTCCCAGTGTTTCCCTGGTCTACTCTGCAAGGCTGCTGGAGATTCAGCACCCTGGCCAGTTCAATTCACACAAGATATTGCCTGCTTAAACATCCAAGCTAAAGGATCTCTCCCCCCTCTGTATTTGCATAACGAAAGTTCCTCCATTTTGAATTTTGCTGTGATATGTGTTCCTGCATAGCAGGGGGTTGGACTGGATGGCCCTTGTGGTTTCTTCAGTTTCTACGATTCTATGAATTCTAGTCAACCTTAAAAGTTGTTCCTATGGTCAGCTCCTTGTCCTACTTAAAATTATGCTAACATTAATTGCCAAAAGTCTATGCCTGGGTTCATAGCGCTCTCTGTAACAATATTTCTTAGACTTCCCTGCTAAGCGAATACGTGTGTGCTTTAAGGTTCATTGTTGATTGTTAATTACAAGTTACTTTATTATCAACCACGTATCAGAATTTTAGTCCTGGAAAAGCAAATGTTCTTACGCATGCAGTGTATACTTTATGAGATCATTGTCACCCCAAATCTATTTTAAAAACCTGCCTTTTAATAATAAAGGGTCTTTATTGGAGGTGGTTTTTGATTGCATTCTTCTGGAACAGAAGTCCCTTTGGCCAAAGTTAGTGACCTTTCCAGGCTGATTCAGAGCTCAATTGCAATCACCTAGGGTAGTCTGTGTGACCCAAATGTCCAGCCCCACTTTTTTTTCCCCGAGGGTTTGGGGATCACCCTAATACAGTCATGCGCAGAAACCATAGAATCAATATTAAACAAACACTAATACTGATACTAAACAAATCTAAAAATAGAAAATACACTAATGACACTAATAAACACTAAATAAGTCAACATAAAATGCTAACATAACTATGACTATAATAACATTAGCAATTAAGAAAAAATAATAGGCAAACATCTAATTAAAAAAAGGCTCCTGCCCCAAATATCAGCTATTCTTACATTTCTATATAGTTATATAGTTTATATAGTTATAAACTATATATATATAACCAGACAGTTATGTATATAGTTTTCTGTATATGTATATATATATATAAAACTACATATAGTTCTATATATATGCATATAGAGAGAGAACTATATATTATATTATTTTATATTATTATATATATATATATACACACACACACACACACACACACACACACACACATATATATCGTAGCATAATATAATGAGCAGGTAGCACCTAGGTAGCAATTATGTGTAGTCTCACTTATATAATATAAAACACTTCTAAAAGAAATATATGAACATATTAATATCCATAACCAACTAACATTATTAATCTAAAATACAAAACAAAAATGTAAAGTAATGTAAAGTGGTTATGCAGTATTAGTATTATTTTTTGTACTTTATTATATGATGTTTTGTTGTCCCTGTATATTCAATTAAATAAAATTAAGGGGGAAAAAAGAGAGGAACCACAGAATCATAGAGCTGGAAGAGACCAAAAGGGCCGTCCAGTCCAACCCCCTTCTGCCCTGCAAAAAGACACAAAGCATTCCTGATGTTAGGGTTACTCCTGAACCCTCAAAATCCACTTCTTCCATAAGTAAAGAGAAGGACCTTTTAGTGTTAAAAGGAAGAGTTTTTATAGGTTAAGGTGACAATGATGATCTCATAAAGCATTCCACAGATGCGCAACGATCATTTCTTTCTTGGGACCAAAATTCTGATACATGGTCTCTAATAAAGTGAGTCTTGGTGAAGGAATCAACAATGAACCCTGAATCACACAGGTATTCTCTCAGCAGTGGAGAATAAGAAATATTGTTACAGAGAGCCCTGAGAACCAATGCTGTGGACGCAGGCACTGATTTTGCACATAATTTTAAGTAGGACAAGGGGCTGACCACAGGAGCAACATTTAAAACTGATTAGAATTCAAAATGGAGGACCTTTAGTTAAGAAAATGCAGAGAGACAGAGACAAAGTTCCTTTTGCTTCCACCTTTAAGCAGGCAATACCCGCTGTGAAGTGAACTGTCCAAGGTGCTGAATCTCTAGCAGCCCTGCAGAGTAGGCTGGGAAAAAGCTAGGGAAGCACTATCTATTTTGTCTAAACTCTTTTGCTGCTTACATGCAATCTTACCACATTCAGGAAGTGAAAGAGGGTCTTCTATGGGTGGGAATTTATAGTGCCATTGGTGGGCATCTTGATTATGTCTTTTATACAGACCGACTATGGTCTTTTATGCTTGTTTTGTGCCTCCAAGCCTTTTCTGACTTATAGCAACCCCAAAGTGACCCTGGGGCTGAGAGTGTGTGATGTACCCAAGGTAACTCAGTGGGTTTCCATGGCCAGGCAGGAAATTGAACTCTGGTCTCCAGGGTTGTAGTGAGACTGCTACACCACACTGGTTCTCTGTTGCGCTTACATAATCATAATTGTAGTACTAATGGCAACATGCACCCACAAATATCCAAGCCACAAAATGTGAGTCCTGGCGGTTGCAGAACCATCGGAAAAGGCATCCTCTTGCTTGAGGAATTTCAGACAGGGTTTTTTTTCTTGCCCTAATTTGAAATGTATAGTATAGTTGTCAATAGTAGAGTAAAATTATTTCTATTCATTTCTATATCATTAATATTGGATTATCTGTCATTCCATTTTACCTTATGGTTATTAACACAAAGGCTTGGCTCATTTTTGCTGATTTTTGTTTTGCATTTCTGTCTTTTCTCGCCCTCCCAGGACCTTGTGCATGCAAGGCAGGTACCCCAGTGACTTGCCCAGAGGTGTGATTTTTTTTTCCAGAAAAAAGACACTATGTGTGGCTTTTATTTAAGGTCTGGTTGCTTGTTCCCACATTGCTGGCATCAGCCGTGAGCTAGCAATGCACCTATGTCCTACCATGTGGCACTCCAGTGCGCATGCATGCGTGAGAACAATTCATGCATGCACGCTGAGAGCAAAAGCGGCTCAGCTGGAATTATTTCCTTGCTTTTGACTCCTCACCCTTTTGTTCTGGCACCTGGACAAGATGATGGGGATGAAGATGATAATATTACAGAACAATGAATAATATTACTGCTATTTTTGAGCAGCTGAAAAAGGCAGAACCAGGAGTGTAGCTGCAGGAAGGGGAAAATGAGGACATTGCCTCCCCTCATAAAAGTAAAAAGTCCTTCAGTCCCAAATTTCTAGCATTGCAATGACTATATATTTCATTTGAGCTTTAGAGTTAGGCATTCAAAGAGAAGAGACGGGCAAAGGGATCAGGAGAATCCGAACAAAGCAAATCTAAGACTTCTAGATATTAAAAAAATTCAGTGTCTTATTCTCTGCAAGGAAAAACTCATGGGGAAGAGTTCTTATTTGAGGCTAGGACAATGCCTTCATTTTGCTCCCTCTATAATTATACCCCTTGCAGAAGCCTTGCAGAAGTTTAACTATCCTGGCTCCATTGTATGAAACCCTGGGATCTGTGGTTTGGTGAGGAACTTAAAGAATTCTAGTTCAAGGACATGCACTAGAAGAGAATTCTAAGGGCCTCATGGAATTCCAAAAGATGCCCTAGCGCTTAAAGTGATATTAGACTGCAATGTAGGTTCCACATCAAGTTTATGCTTCCATGAAGTATTTATAGTGTTCTACAATTAAGCATAGTGGCAAGCATAGTAGTTTGAGTGCTGGACTAGGACTGTGGGGAGATCAGGGCAAGTCTCTCTCAGCCTCAGAGGAAGGCAAAGACAACCCTTCTTTGAATAAATCTGGATCGCTATAAGTTAGAAATGACTAGAAGACACACAGCAGCATAAAAGAAAGAAATGGAGAAAAATAGACCCAACACCAACAATTCATATGCAATAATACAAGATATTTTATTATATTTTCATGTGTTCCTATAACATCAAAAAGGTCACAATAATGTTAAACTCCTAAATTGTTATTAAACTCCAGTCTGAAACACACACATCTAAAGACTCACACCTGTTTCTTTCAGAATATTTGTCTCATGGACATCACCGGGATAATGTACAACTATGTTTTTAAGAACCAAGAGGTACAGAAGAAACATCTACTGCTATATGTTTTTATGTACAGGTTAGTTTGATTTCTTTCTCTCTCATCGATATGTGATCCTTCCTTCTATTGCTGACATTCAGGTGTGACTGCCAATGCTCCTGCAGCCAAACAGCACCACATTTGGAGAACAGAAAGGTATAGCAACAGTTTGGAGGTCTGTAGAAATGCAAATACAACCCCCCGAAAAAGTATCAAAGTTTGCAGAAATAGAAAAAAAAAAGCAGGTTTAAAAATCCTTAAGGGGTGGGACCCTCTAAAGGAACCCACTGAGAACCAAGCATGCTCAGATACCTTCCGTCATTTCCTAGATAAAAACTGGGACACATGTGGACAAGCAACATCAATGTCTGGGGGGGGGGGAATTATGAATTAGGAAGAGCACACAAGTGAGGAGAAGTGGCAGCAGTAAACCTCCAGGAAAGGGCAAGACTGTGCCTCTCTTATCATCTCCTCTTCTGGTCCTCCTTGCTGTGTTAACTGAGTGCAAACTCCTTTGGCATTTTGTTTTAATTGCTTTCAGTTGGCTTTTACCTTTATCTGGAGTTCTGTTTTTGCCTTGTGAACTTGGTTTGCAGCAGTGGAAGTAAGCTGAGGAAAAGGAGGAAAGTGGGTAGAGGAAAAAGAAGCTAAAAACGGGATGACAAAGGATTAATATGGACTATCTCTGCCAAATCAGGACAGTTGGAGATTATGTGTCCAGTAATCCCAGACAAAATCCTTGGGTGGGGGGAGGTTGGAAATGATTAGCTTAAACATCTGTCCAAAAGCAAGCTCTAAACACAAGGTTCTGAAGAGAAAATGAAGGAAAGAATGGGAGCTACGGTAAAACGCACAGTAGAATAAAAGATAAAACAAACAATACTTGAGAGGTCTGTATACCAATGTACAGAGTTTGGGAGGAAAACAAGATGAGCTTGAAGTTCTAGCACAGGAAGGTAAAAATATGGTTTTATAAGTATAACAGAGACTTGGTGAGATGAGTTCTGTGACTGGAATATAGCAATCTTTTCAAAAGGAATAGATGGGGAAGAAAAAGGCTGGCTCTGCTAGTAGACTCAAAGTAAAACAACAGATCTTCTTTCTCCACTCCTTGCTTTGCTTCTGGGCCTAGTCCCAAGCAACTTGCCAGGTCTGTAGATTTGGGAGCTCTGCTGCTTCCTCAGCTGACTCCTCTGACAGGTCAGCTGTCAAGGGGTCTTTTCTTTGTGCCTTGTAAGGCTGCCCTCCAACAAGGAGAGTTGCAGGCTTTCTTCAGGCTCAGATTCCAAGTCAGAACCCAAACTCCCATTACACATCTGCGTGATTCACTAACAGGATTTCTTAGTGCCTCTGCGTAGCTAAGGATACCTAAAGTTACATAATGTACACTGTGACAGAGGAGTCCAGATACAATTTTTTTCAAGTGGGGTTAGTTCTCTGTGGGTTGCTGTATGCAGCCCACACTTTCCCCGTGCATGGCATACCTATTTCATTTTTTAATCCTTAACAGAGCTGTGTGTTCCGCACTCAATTTCGCGCAGACAGAAGCCTTGGGAAAGCAGAGGCAGGTCTCAAACTGAATACAAGGCTGTCTGGACCCTTTCGCCTTGAATGGCACTCCCAGTTCTATATTCCATTAAAAAAAAGAGTGCAGTTAAAAAGTACACACCTTTCCTGACATAAAGCTCACATCACTGTTTTCTTTGCTTCTACTGAATTCAGCTCCTTATCTACCACACAAAACCCGTACCAACAGTTTTGAATCCTTTGATATGATATTGAGCCTTTCTTGACCAAGAGAGTCTGTGCCATGCTGGCTGGGGAGGATGGGAAAGGTAGTGCAACACATCTGCAGAGTACTAGAATGGGAAAGGTTGTATTGACTAATGCTTTTAATTTTCTTTAATTCATTTTGAATATTTTTATATGATATCAGCCTTGCTCAGCCAGAGAAATCTTTGTTGGCCATGCTGGCTGGGGAGGATAGGAACTGTAGCTGATCAGCTGCACTTTCTCTGCCGTGTTTTGAGCAATAGGTTTCTTCGCTTGGTAGGTGGGTTGAGGGATAATGGATGAACTGGGAACCCCAAAATGTGGCTGCAAGGTCATGCTGTTGACAGGCTGGATGAGAAAATGGGGGAAATGAACAATGAGCCCAGAAAATGTTGTTTTGAGTTACCAGCAAATGGGATAGCAGCTCACACTAATTTTGAAATGTAATGGCTTATAAGGTACTGCAAATCCAGTGCTTCTTTAGTCTTGGCGAACACCAAGATGTATTGTTGTTGTCTTCAGTGTTCCTGAATAAGACGTTTGAAACCTCTAAGCCCAATTATCGGAGCTAGCCAGTACATGACGCTGAACATACCTTGAGAGTGATAGAGAAGGTTGTACAAGATAACGCTCTTGATTTTCTTTAATTCTTCTGTCTGCAGCAATAAGAATGAAAGTTTTTCTTTCCCTTTAAGATGAGGAGTTTATGCAAAGAATGCAAATTTCTCTTCACAATCTCATAGTTATGCTTTAAAGATTATGTGTTAGCCCTTGTGGTGGAAGATGGGTCCTGTTATATTTTGCAACAAGACTTTTGACTATCTCTAGGTACAGAAAAGAAATGCATTATAGCAGCGGTTCTTAACCTGTGGTCTGTGGACTCCTGGGGCTCTGTAAAGGCTTGAAGGAATGTTATGAGCTTTTACAGTTAAAATGAAAGAAAGAAAGAAAGAAAGAAAGAAAGAAAGAAAGAAAGAAAGAAAGAAAGACAGACAAATGAACAGACAGATGGGTGATCACACATTGATATCAGAGAGCAGGAGTCTTTTGCTATTGATAGACAAAGTTTCATTACAATATCGCAAACCCTTCAAAAGTTACGAAAATAACTATTTGATAGCAAAAAATGTACTCAGCACTTGCTATTTTTGCATGCGGTGAGAACATGCGCATGAATGATGCTTGAAAGAAAGCACATGACATTCCTTGCCACAGCCAGTTTAGGATTTTAAATCTTATGTGTTGGTGGCCTGTGGCAACGAAAGATATTTAAAGGAGGTCGGGGGTAAAGAAAAGGTGAAGAACTGCTGCACTATAGCACCCCTCAGGGACAGAACATTGGTATTACATCGCTAACAAAAGGTGCATATACAAAAAGCATATTTAGACCGTAGTCCTATACACATCCATCTAGGAGTAAGGTAAATATGATTAAACATGTATTAGCTTGCTTGTTAGGCAGCTATTCAAAGTATATCTTCCTGGAAGTAACCAGACGCAGTGGAAACGTATGTTTGAGTAAGCGTACATAGGACTGCACAGTGTAAAACATTCTGCCATATACATCTAGTCCTAAAAATCAGGAAACAACCTAAAGAGATGTGAATCTACCTTCACCTTCAAAACCAGGTTTGTCACTTTTATCTCATACAGTTTGACAGAGTTTCTCTTTTTTTAAAAAATCTGCATCTCTAAAAAATTGCATTGGTTAATGTGAAAAACATCACTCTGTTGACAAGCCCTTTGATAGGAGGATGCATATGCTACCATTTTGGCATCTTCTGGTTACCCTTGTAGTGTGATAGGACTTAAGTATCCTAACTGTGTAGAGTTTGTCATCACTTATGTCCCACATTTCCTTTCACATGGCATGCACGTGCTATTTTACGACAACCTTGTGGGGTAGGCTGGGTGACCAAGCTTGGCCTGGCCCAAGGTCCCGCAGTGATCACTGAGAGGTTCTGGGGATGCCTATATGGCTCCTCCGAGTTACAGTCTTTGCCAAATTGGTTCCCTTGCGGTGTTAGCAGTCTGCAAGTCTATAAAATCCAGTTCTAATCGACAATTTTGTCAACTTCCTTCACTACATACAACTCATCATTCCATAAAACTGTCTTGACTTCCCATTCTGTGAAATTCTGATTCCCTCTTGACCTCTCTTTCCATAGAATTGTTAAAAATCTCAGCCCACTTCCCAGAATGTGGGAATGTAACAATGGAAATGAACATAAATGTTAGTTGGGAGTGAATCCACTTGGGTTTATTCAGGACTCTTAAAGGATCTCTCCAAGGTTCTCAATCTATTTTGTGGCTAGGGTTCAGCACTTTGGACAGGGCTCTTAATGTCCAGAATCAAACCAAAGGTGGGCTCTCTGCAGCCATGACGTGGAAGCCATCAAGCCAATGACAAGTGCTGCTTACCACATCTTAATTAAATTTGCAGGGTTTCACTTTCACAGATTTGATGATTTGCGAGTTTCTCCAATCCCAGCCCCCACAAAGGAACTTCTTTCCCAGGGGAACCTCCCTCTTGTCATTTCCAATGAGGCCATGTGGCCCTTTAAAAACTCGTCTCTGGTCTTCCTCCTCCATCACCAGTCACTGCCTGATCAGCTAAGGATGGATCACAGCCTGATTTCTCAGCACCACAAATCCTCTCCCAGTGCCCCCCCACACACACAAGAAAGGAGATGGGAGAGAGAGAGGAAATATAAGACCACTATGCCAAACCCACCCCTTTTCCTCTCTTTCCCTGATCTGGTTTGGACCCCAGATGCCCATTCTCCCCACCATGCCTCAGCCCTCTTTCCACAGACACACATTTTGATATTTGCATTTTTTCCACCTCACCTGACCCTAGGGACTGTGGAAGGCGAACTATAAATGACAAGGCAAGGAAGCAGTCATTTCCATGCAACACAACAGATGGTTGTAAAAACATGTCAGAACCAACAAGGGCCACACTGTCCTGTTTTTGCAAGATAAGCTCTTCCCCATTCAGTTTTGCAAGGATGAAATCTGGGGAACCTCCACCTATTCTCTTTATATCAGAACAGATACTCTTCACGTTTAACAGAAGAGATGGAGGAGAGCAGAAGCCTAGCCCTTGGATTTCAGGCGACGTTTTAAAAGAACACATCGCTGCTCCATATGGATGGATTCAAAGCAAACCGAAGTATTATGTTGCCAATTCATTATCCATAGATGTTTTTTACCAAATGTCTTCACACTTACGTGCTTCTGAAATAATATTATTGTATAGTACAAACATTTTGAAAATGTTTCCTTCTCCGGGTATATTTGGTGAAAGGTCAACTGGACTTATCACTCAAAGAGGATGAAGGAGGTATTTGGATGTCGTATTTGCTCTCTAGCCATGGGAAATCCACTGTTTAAAACTTGTTTTTGTTTCAGTGAGTATCCTTTGCAATTACATATGTAAATACTTTTTCACAAGATTGTGCCTTACAGAAAATCTGTGGATCTGCGTTTTGTTTCGTTTTAACACTCTGAGAAGCTAGTAACCCCTGAAGTTGCCATTTCCATGAACATCTTGTGATTTGGAAGTAGAATGCAGAAGGCAAAACTCTCTGTGGATGTAATGGGTGATCACAAGGGGATTGGAGGAATCATAGAATCACAGAGTTGGAAGAGACCACAATGGCCATTGAATCCAACCCCCTGCCATGCAGGAACACACAGTCAAAGCACTCCCAACAGATGGCCATCCAGCCTCTGTTTAAAAACTTCCAAAGACGGTGATTCCACCACACTCCACTGAGGCAGCATATTTCCACTGTCGAAGAAGGAGACCACGTTGAATGCAAAACTGATTTTCTTCCCGCGTGGAATGTAAATATGTAAAATGCTGGCAGACGAGAGCAACTGCTACAAGCAGTATCATATACCCTCCAATATTTCACAGATGAAAACTGAAGACACACGAGGCCAAGTGCAATTAAGACGGCAAAAGTTATGCATGAGGAAGAAGAGACAAGCTAGGAGAAGTCACAGCAGTTTGCTTATCCGAGCTTACAGGGAAGGGCACAATTCCACCCCGCTCTCCCTGCGTCTGAGTTAATTGAGTGGAATCTACTTTTGCACTTTGAGCTCAGTTTGCAGCAATTGAAATAAGCTGAGGAGGAAACTGGAAGAAGAAGAAACAAACTGGGGCATTTTAAAGCAGTTGAAAAAGTGGGATGACAGAAGATTACTCGGGACTGTCCCTGCCAAATCAGGATGTCTGATGTCTGTGTATCCACGCAGCACAATTATAACAGTTTGATACCACTTGAACAGCCTTGGCTCCATGGTGTGGAATCCTGGGGTTGGTAGCTTGAGGAGGGACTTCGGGCAAGAGATCTCTAGTCCACTCTCTTGAACTTGTTGTGTGCCTTCAAATAATTTCTGACTCATGGTGATGCTAAGGTAAACCTATCACAGAGTTTTCTGGGGCTGAGAGTGTGTGACGTGCCCAAGTCACCCAGTGGGTTTCTATGGCCCAGTTCAAAGTCCAGTGCTCAAACCACTAACTACACCACTCTGGCTCTAACTACAGTATTACAGATGTTTGGTGGAGAGTTCTAGGCACCTCACTACCTTTGCCCAGGTGTGCCAAACAGCAACCAGGTACAGTCAAAATTCACGACCTGAAAGGCTGAAAATCAGGAAGACTATCAAGTCTATGTTCTATGTAAAAAGCAAATGGAAATGCTAATTTCATTTTACTTAGCCATTTGTTTCTCAATAAAATGAATGTATCGTCCACATTCATACGTGACGCGATGCAAACACTGCTATCTTTGGGAATGGCTCACACCCCAAAATACGGGAATTTCTGGCATCTTGTTTGGCCTATATAAAGGGGTTATCTATATCTCCTATAATAAGGCATACCTTCTAGCCTTATAAGGGACAAGCTTTCTGGTCCTCAAGGGAGATCCCGTATTATCAGGTTGGCTGCACTCTCCCTGCCATGTTACCAGTCATACTTTAGTGCTTAAGTTCTTTGCTGTGTAGTGGGGAAGGATGGGATGAGATGATGGATGGGAAGCTGGGAAACTGGGAATGTTTGGGCAGCAATCTGTGATAAGAGTGAACAGACTGCAAGATCATGCTGTTGGCAGGTGAAATGAGAACACTGGAGTAGTGGATGGTAAGCCCAGGAAAATATTGTTTTAAGTTCCCAGGAAATGGGATAGCAGCACGTGCAAATTTTGAAATGTAATGGATTCTATAGTGCTGCAAATCCAATGGTTTTTTAGTCTTGTCAATTGCCATCGTGTGCTATTGTTTCTTCGATGTCCTGAATAAAACTTTTGAATCCTCTAAGCCTATTCTCTGAACTTGACTAGCCTGTACAGCACACTTATGATAAAGGACACCTGGTAACTCAGGATTCCATAGGATGAAGTCATGACAATTAAAGTGTATGAAACTGGTATCTCTGTGGAGTGTGGATACGCATAGTGTGTTGTACTGGATCCTTGAAGAGCACAGTTTGTGAGTTTTCAATTTTGCTGTTCTTCAAAGCCCAATGATGTAGCAGAGCCAACATTAAAACAATGAGGCTTTTTGATTAGCAGGGATAATCCTGTCATGTGCTGCACCTCCTTAAATTTTCTTGTCCCTTTTTAAACTTAGCAGCAGTCCTTGCTGTAAATGGGGGTGGTGGAAGGGAATTGATTTTCCCAGCACCAATATAGTGCTGTAGGCTATCCTCGTTGTAATGCAAAGTGCATATTTTGACCTGCTGGGCTTGCCTGGGCAATTAAGAGCTGTTGGCTTTACAGAAGACCTGCTCCTGGTGAAGATGGGAACTGCTGCCATTGGTTTGTTGGTCTAATTTTTTAAAAAAATGTCAGTAATATACAGCTACATTTTGGCCTGAATCAGAATGATGGAAGCCAGGATTTGTCAGTGTGGCCAGTTGTTACATGTCATAAGCAGTGCAGTTTTTTCATGAGACTACAAAGAGTCACAGAGAGTAGTGTGTTATTGAACTAATCTGTGTAAAAGATTGTCTCAGTCCAGTTAAGGCTGCTGTAGTTTAAGGAGGACATAAACACACTGGAACACATTTGGAGGGAGCGAAGAAAGATTTTCAGGAAAACGAATGGAATGAGTGAGGAATGGATAAAAAAAACTGGGTATGTTTAACATAGCAAAGTGAGGAATTGGGAAAGGGAATATAGTGAAATCCTCTCAGACCATTATTTATGCAGAAGAAGACAAATATTTGTTTTCTGTTGCTGCAGAAGGTAGGAGTAGATCTTCGGAGCTTCAGTCATAAGAGGGCATATTTTGGTTGGACATTAGGAGAAAATCTTGATGGTGAGATGAGTTCAACATTGAGAGTATTGACCAATGAGTGTTGGGTTCTCCTTCACTGGAGGTTTCCAAGCAATGGCCTTGGTGGTTGCAAAAATTACATTTCAAAATTATGAAGATGGAAAGGCATCTTGTCTTGGTTGTGAGAGCAGTTCAAGACTGGGTGCATTAACCAAGGAGAGTGGGAGCTGGAGGTTTTGCGAAATGTAGCCCAAAAAGTCTTTTCTTTGTATGGAAAGCTAGACAGACAACTGCCAAATGTCATCTTAATGTCTGATGGCTTTCAGTAGCGGTTTCTCCTCAGTCTGAATGCTCTCTCAACCCGGCACGTGCCCACGATCATTCTCAACATCCTCTTCATCCTCATGAAGGGAGACTTAAACCCCTTGAACTGATGGCTTGGATCAAAGCGTCAGAGTTTGGCAAGGTTAACTGTTGCAGCTGGCGCCATTGACCATGACTTGGCAATCGCTTTGGAAGCCATCTTGATTCTCCACCGTGGCTGGAGGAACCGGCGTCACGCCACCTCCATCTTGCATGCTGGACCCAGCGTGTTCCCCCTTGTAAAGGTTGTTATTACCGAGGGCAGTGTCTTCCGCTGCCTGAGGCAGGCCCGGTTCTTTAGCGCCATCCTGGTGGCGGCCATTTTTGGAGCTGTCGTAGTGGCCATGGTTCCCGAGGCGGCCAGAGGCAACCACAGCCTTCATGGCGGCCTGCGAAAAAGCAGTTGAGGGGACTGTCTGTTAACTTTTTTCTTTTTATTTTTTAAAAATATTTTTTTCTCTTAGTAATTAACAAATAGATATACATACAGAAAAGATGTTCCAGAAGTTAATATAAAAGCATTAGTACTTCACATATGACTCATAAATTAATTATCCTAATAAATGCATATATTTATATAAATATAATATTTGTATTAATGTTCCAACTGCTATACGGCTTTCCTCTATCCCCTACCCCCCCAGAGAACAAAATTAATTTTTATTTAAAACCCTTTTCCTTTGATGTGGAGAATCATATTAATTGTATCTTTTGTAATTTTGTACTCCTCCTCTTCTTTAATTAGCACCCCTTTACTGCAGCAAATAAAATCTTTGCTTCTTTCCCCTTTGAAGAACCTACTTTTCAGAATAACCACCTAAAATTGGTTTACTGGTTTTAAATTACCTGTTTTAGATTGTCTGGTTTTTCAGTGATAAAAATTTTAATATGTTTTTAGTTTTTTAGAATTGTTATTGTTATTTATTGTCCTCATTTGGCTTTAATGTATGCTACCTTGAGATACAGGCCAGGAAATAAATGTTTTAATACATAACATCAATAATTTAGGGGAAAAAAGTCATGTTGATTAGTCCCCACTAGAGCAGATTCATTAAATCATTTGCTGATAGTAAAGCAATACGTAGCTAAACCCCATTGATTCAATGGGTCTGATCTAGTTGAGATTAACCCTAGGAGCATTATTATCATGAACATCATTTTTCCCAATTTTTTAAAAAATTAAACTTGTTACCAAACAAACAAATGAAAAAATAAAATCTACACTGCAGCTTAAGAACAGTGGCCAGACGTGCCTTCATTCACAATCCACTTATGGGAAAATTACAGAAAATTGAAGAAAAATACATTGCATTTTGGGCAAATTCTTTTTCACAGAAAGCTGGATTTTGAACAAGTACAATCTAAGTGAATCTTATCGGTTAAACCCAAGTGTTGAATGTTCAGTTGACACATATGTAAATCCCAATTCCATGGGTCTATTCTATTTGGGATTAACCAATAGCAATCAGCTATTGTGTCTAGCACAAAACAGTTCTTTGTAATTTTTCCCCAAATAATCCTAAAATTTGAATATTCATCAGAATACTGTGCCTAAACTCCCACAGTGTGTTAAGGAGATTCAGTACTTTTGAAAACCAGCCATTTTCCCCTTAGCTCTACCCTCCCCATGCCATTTCTATCTACCTTCAGCTTCCTCCTGGCATTAAACTCCTGCAGTTTCTTCTGGGTGCTATCCATGTGAGCGAACTTAGCCGCTTTTCCTGTCACCCATGGGTGCTCCAGGGCCTGCTGCACCGTGAGCCTCTTCTGGGGATCCAGAACGATCAGCTTCTGCACCTACAAGGGGAAGCAATTAAAGAAGGTCCTTGTGTGGCCGACCTGCCTTAATTCATGCACAGGGATTGATGCTCAGCCACTTACGGGCGAGTGAGAAATGGGTTTAATGCTGAGGTGAACCACTTCTGTAGGTCTGGGAGCGGATTCTCTTCTCCAGGAACATGTGAAAATTGCAGAGGTTTGTCAAAAGCTCTCAATTCCTCCAGTAAAATTAGAAGTGGCCAGAAGTCCTCTTCTGATTTAGAAGAAAAAGGGGGTATTTTTAAATGTTAAAGAAACCTGTGAACTCTTTCTTTGGCAGGTAAATTGCTTCATATGGTGAGGCTGTCAGGGCAATTCATTCTTGTTTTGTCCAGAAATAACAACAACAACAACAACAATAATAGCTGCCATCATCATCATCATCATCATTTATACCTCACCTTTCCCCCCAAAATTGGACTCAAGGAGGCTTACACTTAAAATGATTCCAGCATAGTTAAAAACACACAAAGTGAAACTTGCTTTGAATCCTCGGTTCTGGCAATCTCTAATGTCTCATCTTAACCTAACTCTATAAGCAGGCTTCATGGATAGATCCCGAAACCATTTATTAAAGATTAGGTTTAGCACACAGACAACCTCCTTACCAGAATTGAAGATGCACAGCAGGCTTCACTGTTTTGAACACCTCTTGTCCCTCCCAGTTCTTTCCCACTCATGTTCTATTCTGATGTACTAACCTGTACCAGTCTGTTAGAATGACCTTGTTTCCCATGTTCTAGCCCGGCTTCCCCTCCTATTACCCAAACATCAAAGGGAATACAGCACTGAAGGAAATACAGCAAAATGGCCACAGGATGGCTGCGGTGGTAGTGGCCCTTTGGCATTCTCAAAGACATAAGACTTAGTAGTTGTTGGGGACCTCAGTTACCCTGAAATCTGCTGAGAGACTAGCTCCTCTAAGTAGAGGCTCTCCAACAGATTCCTGATGTGCCTTGAAGATAATTTCCTATTTCAAAAGGTAGAGGAAGGAACAAGGGGATCAGCAATCGTGGATTTGAGGATTTGGTCACTGGAATCAAAGTGGTAAAGTTGGTACTTTAGGGGGAAATGACCATGTAATGCTAGAATTTGTAATTTGTGGGACAGGGCAAAAAAAGAGCATAGTCGAACACAGACCTTGGATTCCAGGAAAGCTAATTTTAAAGGTCAGAAAATTACTGGGTGGAATTCCATGGCTAGACATGCTAAAGAAAAAAAGCACACAGCAAGGGTGACAGTTCTTGAAGAAGGAGTTGCAAAGAGCCCAATTACAAACAATCCCCGGGGTCTGAAAAAGCCCATGTGGCTCCGCAGCAAACTCAAGGAGGAAATGAAAAGAAAAAAGAGTATGTATATAGAATGGAAGGAAGAAAAAATCACCAAGGAAGAGTACAGATGTGTAGCCCAAGCTTGCAGAAATAGTATAAGGAAAGCTTAGAATAAGCTGAGACTGGCTAGGCATGTGAAGAGCAACAAAAAGGGATTTTCAGATACATTTGAGGCAAGTGAACGAACAAGGAAACAGCAGGACTGCTGCTCAGCAAGGATGGTAAAATGCTAACAGATCACAAAGAAAAAGCTGAACAGCTCAATACCTATTTTGCTTTAATTTTTCCCCAAAAGGAGAACTGTGTGTTTCCATGCACAAGCAGAGACCTTGGCAAGGAATCCAGGTTGCAAATTAAGATTGCTAAGGGGTTAGTGTGATGATGTGAGATTTATGACCTTCTCCAATCACAGCCTTGTGTGCCTGAATTTGTATGACAAGGTATAAAACCTGTAACCATCCTGTATGCTGTAGTCTCAGCAACTTTGAAAGAAGATGGCTGTGTTGCTTGCTTGCTATAAATAAAAACGTCTGTTTAACTCATGAAGTGCAAGGTATCCAGAACATGACAGGTTAGGCTAGGCTCTGGCTACAACTCACCAGATCCTTGGCATTGAGAGACACTTCGTCCCACCACGGAGAGACAAACTCATAGTCGCAGTTTAGGATCCTGCTGTACATGTATTGGTCTCCCCTGGGGTCAAAGAAAGGTTCAAAGCCACATAGCCTGGGGAAAAAAATAAGGATAAAAGCAAGGATAAAACCCACCAACTTCCAATAAGAGCGTTAGTACTTCAAATTAACAAAACTCTCCCATGAGTTTGAAATACTTGAAAAATCTTCCCACTGTGTTTCCGCACCAGACTAAAGCGAGTTACAGTCGGCCTGCCACATTTGCAGCAATTAGGGGAACAGGACCCAAGCAAAAGTGGAAAAACTGCAAATATCAAAACGTGCATGTGTCTGTGGGAAGGGAGCCAAGACAAGCTGGGGAGAACGGGCACCCAGGGTCCAAACTAGGTCAGGGAATGGAAAGAGAAAGAGAAAGAGGACAGATCCGTTGGTGGCCTGATACTTCCTCTCTCTCACCCATCTCCTCCCTTGGGTGTGTGTGACATGTTCAGTTTTCCCACTTTTGCAGGGGTCCTGCACCCCTAACCCTAGCAAATGTGGAGGGCTGACTGTATATCTTGCAGAGTACAATATATTTTCATGGCCATTGTTCTTCTCTGACCCTGAAATTAAGCCCACACACAGGTAGACCCACACACCATCTGCCAATTTGCTGCTCTCCTTATGCCTGTCTGTTCAGTCAGGAAAAAAAAACCCATCCCCAGTAAAATCTGCTCCAGAAATGTTTGCCCAAAAGCCTTGGGGCTCCATTAGTTTAACCTTGAATAGAGACAGGCTGGGAGGGGGGCGATGGAACCTATCCAGTGCTAAATGCCAATAATAACCCAATGCCAGGGCAGTAGTTCTGACTGCCATCTGTGTTGCTTGGGATGATTTTGATAAAAATAGGGTGAAAAAGGAGGTCAGAGCAAGCTTTGAAACTGCTGCCATGAATTAAGAGGCAGTCCTGTGTTACTGGACTGGATTACTGTAACACGTTGTGTGTGGGGCTGCCTTTGAAGAGTGCTTGGAAACTTGGTTCAGTACAAAAAGCTGCAGCCACAGCATGAACTGGGGCTGGTTACAGGGATGTTCCAACAGCAACACTGGCTATTGATTGGTTTCAAGGCACAGTCCAAAGTGCTGGTGATGACCTATGAAGACTTCTTATTCAGGTTAAGTTTGTTTGGTCCTATCTAGCCCTATAAAGCTTATGCATTGTTATTGTTGTGTGCCTTCAATTCGTTTCCACTTATGGCGACCCTAAGGTGAACATATCATGGAGTTTACTGTGTCTGAGAGTGTGCCACATGCCCAAGGTCATCCCACAGGTTTCCGTTCAAACCCTGGTCTCCAGAACTGTAGTCCAGTGCTCAAACTGCTACACCCCACTGGCTCTGTGATATAGACAGACTTCAGAAAATGGTGGCTGAGATCAGAGGATGAAAGGACGATAGAAGCAAGGGTGGAAAGAAAAGGAGAGAAATGGAAGAAAAGAAGGGAGGGAAGGGAAGGGAAGGGTAGATGTAGAGGAAGGGAAGAGACAGGAAATAAAACAGGAAGGAAGGGAGGGAGGGAGGGTAGATATAAAAGAAATGAAAGGAAGAGAAGGGGAAATAAAACAGGAAGGAAGGGAGGGAGGGAGGGAGGGAGGAGGAAGGAAGGAAGGAAGGAAGGAAGGAAGGAAGGAAGGAAGGAAGGAAGGAAGGAAGGAAGGAAGGAAGGAAGGAAGGAAGAATGTAAAGGAAATGTAAGGAAGAGAAGGGGAAATAAAACAGGATGGAAGAGAGAAGGGAGCAAGGGTAGGGAGGAGAGATGAAGGAGAAAACAGAGGTAAACTGCCTCTGAAGAAATTTGGTCAAGAACACTCTAGAATAGGGTTGTTAACAAGTTGGAGTTGGCTTGAAAAGCTCATAATAACAGTAGAAGAAAAGCTAGGAGGAGATGAAGGAAGTCATAAAGGCACAAAGGAGAAGAAGACAGACATAAAGACAGTGAAAACAGAAACAAAGAAGGAAAGGAAGGGAGGCTGACCAAGACATTTCTGGTCCCTGCTTGGGTTGTCAGTGCTACTTAGGGAGCAAAAATTGCTCTGTTCTCCCACTGTGGAAAAAAAGGGAAGGTGGCAGAAATAAGGGGCAGCCACTGACTGTAGTTGGTACAGTGGTTTGAGCATTGAACTATGACCCTGGAGACCAGGGTTTGATTCCCCACTTGGCCATGGATATCCAGTGGGTGGCCTTACACACATCTCACACTCCCCAGAAAATCCCAGGATAGGGTCACCTTAGGGTAGTCATAAGCTAGAAACAATGTGAAGGCACGCAACAGTAACAACAACAATGGTAGTAAACCCAGCAACCAGACTCTTGAGAACGGCACAGGAGATGATTCACATTTGGGCTGTTGGCAGATGATGCCTGAAGGAGGACAACAGAAGGAGAGAGAGAGAAAGAGAGAGAGAGAGATGGAAGAAGGCTTATTGGATTTGTATTCTTGTATGTCAAAGCACTTTAACATTACTCACAAGATATATGTGATGACGCCTACAGACCACATATCTACTTCAGGGCCATATGGGGAGCCGTGGAGAATTTCAGGGGCTGAAGGCATTCAAAGAAGAGAAGAAAATGATAAAATCAGTCCCAGAGCTGAGACAGCTGGCATATGCCTCAGCAAAAGAGGCATCTTTCCTCCCTGCCCACCCTCTCTCACACACTCTCTTCTCTGCCAAGCGCTACTTGTAACACAACACCAACGCTCGTCCTTGCATCTGTTTTTGGATGACTGGCCATTATCCTTGGGCCCATTCACACCTGCCTGCTGATGCTCCTAAGCAGGAAAAAAAAGGGTGATGAATTGACACTTGCTGCCGGGAGGGGAGAAGAGGTGGAGAAAAGAGAAAGAGGGGGTAGCGTATTTTTAATTTGCCATTTATTCTTTGAGGAAGCTGCAGAAAAGGGAGAGATTAAGCTTTGGTTTCCAGGATGTGGGAGGAATGTGGCCCAACCTGGTGGCATTTTGTTGTAAGACCTCTTTTCTGAAGCTGATTGATTGATTGAATTTATATACTGCTTTTCTCTTGGCATGAGACCCCCAAAGTGGTTTACAAAGAGTAAGAAAAGATTGTTTTTCTAAAGAAAGGGTGATATTTTAATTTGATGATTGTTTAATTCTGTTTTAATTTTTATTATCAGTTTTAAAATTATTTTTTTAAATTATAAAATGACAACATAACAATAAAGTTAAAAATACAGCATACCCCCACATAAAAGATTCCTGGCCACTAATTTATCATTAAAAGCCTGCTTGAATAAAAAAAACCTGTTGCCTGCCACAGTCCCAGGTCTCCCCAAGATTTTGTCTGGTGCCAAAACCTGACACACTATAAGGTGAGATTCATTGATGGTGGCAAATGGATGCCATAGGTAGTTTAGTGAGTTGGGCCTCTGCCAACCAGACAGATGGATTCTAAAATCATTGCTAACGTCAAGGCCAAATGTTAGCACTGCCTGGTAGTAAAGAAAGGGCTGGGCTGTATTCGGTGACTTTGTTAGATACATTTTTTGCATTAGCTTGGCTGTTTGAGGTTGGAAAAAGATGTGAAGACTGGAAATGAGCAGGGGTGGGGTTTGGCAGGAATTTTCTTCTGCTGCCAATCTGTCCCCCAATAGAATGGGTAGGTTTCGTTCTTCTTCCTATCACCTCCTTCTTACCGCAATATCCTGGGGTGCCACATACTGTCTTCATTGTATCTTGCTCATCCACGATCTTGGATAATCCAAAGTCGCCTGCAAAGAAACATAGAGAAGTGGTGGGTAGGTACTTGTGTGCCTTTAGGTTGCCCCTCTTCCATCTTATAGGGAAACTGCAAGAGGGCCAGGGGCCACTTTCTCCCTGGACTCTCCTCTGAGGGCCAACAACTCCCAGAACAAGCCCCAGTAGGGTTCTCGGCGGCTCACAGGATTACAGGGTTTTGTACGGCTGAGAGAGTGACATGCCCAAGATGGTCTCTAAAGTTGTAGTCATGCTCAAGCCACTACATCATGCTGGCTCTTTGTAGAAAGGATATCTACATCTGTATCAGCAGTATACATATAGATCTATTTAGCGTAGGGCCAGCATGGTGTTGTCTATGAGACCAGAGTTCGAATTCCTGCTGACCCCTGAAAACTCACTGGGTGATCTTGGGCAAGTCATGCTCTTTCAGTCTTAGGGGAAAATCTTGGTGACCTCCCCTGAACAGAACTTGCCAAGGGAACTGTTGGACAGAGTTGCCATGAGTTGAAGCTGATTTGAAGGAACATAACAGTAATATATCAGTGATGGGAAATGCCTGGGCCACGGGCCATATGTGGCACACAAGGCTATCTCTGGCGGTCCGAAGGCCTTCTTGTATTTCCAAAATGTTTTCTCACACATAAATTTTATTCATTAATTTGTGTACCAAACTGATCCTTACAGGGTGGTTTTCAGACCACCTTGGTTGTTTTATGCCCAGGAGTGTCTGTTTTCTAAACAAGAAGCGGGCTGTCAAGCTCCAATATATTGGTTTAAAAAACAAAAAACAAAAACTTCTCCAGGGTCTAAAATAGCAAATCCCTACCTATAATGTGGGAAAACTGGAGGTGTGGGGGGATATTTTGAGGCAAAGAAATGATTTTTAAAAATCTAGGATGGCAGAAACATTGGTGTAGCCTTCTGAAGTTCTTGGTCAGGGAGGAGGTTAAAGAAGGCCCAGGTGATGGTGAGGCAGAGACCTAAAGCTTAGTCTTAGGATAATTTGTCAAAATGTCATCCCCAAAACATACCTATTTTGAGAGGGGCATCCGGGGAGAGATCTGCATAGAGGAGATTCTCTGGTTTGAGGTCACGGTGGACCACGCCATTTGCATGCAAGTACTGGAGGAAACAGGGAGGGGAAAAAGCACGTGAAAATTTGCAACATTGAATAGCCTTCAAATAGATGCACTCCACAAATTTCTGTGTTCTTCTCTTAGTCTTTTACGCATCTTGCTTCTGAGAATACCCTTTTCCTATACCGCACAAACTGCTGTTACAACTCCAGTTGCTCCCTGTGTAAACTGGCAAGGAGCTATTGAGGTCTTTCATAGCTACTGGGCCTTTTGTTGATAGTTTCCTGCTTCTGGTTCTTACCTGTAATTGCTTACTGTTTAGGGTGGTTGAGGCATCATTATCAGTACAGTGTACCATAATTGGATTGTCCCTATTCATTTGAATGTGGATGGGGAACTTTAACTTAATGACTGATTTTATATCATCTGATTTAAAATGTGAAATAGTCTTATTTTTGTGACTGAAAATGCTAACAAAAACAAGAATCCATGTAATAAATAGGAGCTGACCAACTGAAGAGCAATGTATTTCTAGTTCTAAGATGAAGCAAAAGTTGTGCAGGAGCTTTAATTTAACTACTGATTCATCTCATTTGTTTTCTTATTCAAAATGTGGAAGAGACTTATTCTGTAATTGAAAAGGCTAACAAAACAAGAACAACTCATGTAATAAATAGAAACTGACCAACTGAGGAGAATACATTTCTATATTTCAATCTGTTCTTCCCCACCCCAGTCCGTAGGGATAGATGGGTAAGAATTAAATATTATTATAGTTGTATCTCTAATGCTATGCGGAAGCAAAAGTTGTGCTGGAAGGAGGAAGCTTCTGATTAAAGTTACAGGGGACCTTGGTGAAATACAATTAAAGACAACAATAAAACAGGAACTTGGCTGCAGGGAAGGAAGGACCTAATGCTGCACTCAGTGCTGTGTGGAACTGTTCTTTTGATTCTGTTTTCAGCTGACTTAAAAAAAACAGGGCCTCAGGAGCACTTAAGCACTCTAGCATTGCAGGAAACTTAGATACCTGTGGTGAGATCCATAAAGGCTCCCCAACACAGCTGAGCCAAACCATTTACAATGACACTAAGCCATAGCGTAAGGAATCCTGCTTTGTTCTGGCAGGCTCAGCCCCCAGGAGAGAAAGCTGCTTTAATGATTTCAGAAACTTCAGCCGAAGCAAGGCAAGTATGAACAAATCTCAGTATCAGACACCAACCAAGGAGAGAATTCATACCCCTTCCCAAAGAAGTACACACACAACTTGAACCAGGGTCCTTTTACACTACATATTTATAGAGATTCAGAATGTCTAGGGATGGGTGGCGATTTCATTACAGTTCATTCGTGGCTGGAACTGGCAAAATTTAAATGTGAGAGAAGGGAAAACAGCCAGGTTTGCCCACTCCTCATCTTGGCTGCTCTTTTCTGAACTCAGTCAACAGACTTGGCATTGTAATTTACATAACTTTGAAGCTGATAGTGAAGACATTGAAACAGTCAAAAGATTTCCTGTATCTTGGTTCAGTCAATTTAAATGAAGACTGCAGTCAAGAAATCAGAAGAAGGCTAAGACTTGGGAGAGCAGCTATGTAGGAAGTAGACAAAGATGTGCATAATATGAAATTTAGTGAATTTTTGTGGGCAGGCATAGAGGTTTAAACATTGGACTATAACCCTGGAGACCAGGGTTCAATTTCTTGCTTGGCCAATGAAACCCACTGGGTGACCTCAGGCACATCACACACTCTCAGCTCCAGAAAACTTAGTGACAGGTTCACCATAGGGTTGCCATAAGTCAGAAACAACTTGAAGGAACACAACAACAAATTGGTGCATATTTTTGTTTTTTAAGAAATCCCTCAGAACTGTAGCTTAGTCACTTTATGTGTGAATTGGACCCTGTTCTCTCCATACTCCCTCCCTCCCTCCCTCTCTTTCCTTTTCTGCTCCTGTGGCCTGGGTTTTATACGGCCTGCAGCTATCAGGTGATGCCTGGTGCTGGAAGCCCTGGCAGCTGATTGGTCAGTGGCTGGTCCAATCATTATCACGAGCTGCAGCAGGGGACGCCAACTATTAACCCTTGTGTGACCAGTTTGCTGTACCCCACATCAAAAGAAGAAAATAAAATAAAATCTCTTTCTCTGTGTGTCCTTCTTTCGCAATGGCTCAGCATCCCCAGATAGCGGCTTTGCTTGCTCCTCTTGCCCCAGACAAACAACAGATGCCTTGCAAATTGTATTACCAGTCAAGGGAGCTTCCTGTGCCAATCTTAATTTCACAGCTTGCCGGTTTTAGAGATTGGAGATGGGGAGCTTTAAAAGATACTGACAGTTAATATATGAAAGAGGGAGAGAAAAAATCTTCACACACAAACAGACACTCATGGGAAGGAGGAAGGGGGTGTGAAGCTCTATGCTGACAGGAAAGCTGAGAATTGGCATAGGATTGGAGAACACAGTGCCACCCCTAAGAGAATTTGTGTGCGAATCATAGAATCTTAGAATTGGAAGGGACCCCCGAGGCCATGGAGTCCAACCCTCCCCCATTACAGGAACTGCAGTTAGATCCTTCCCAGCAGGAAGCTATCCAGCCTCTTTTTAAAGATATCCAGAGAGAAAGAGACTCCATCACCACGTGAAGTTGCTGGTTCCATTGCCCAACTGCTCTTGCCATCAGATTTTTTCATCCTTACTCAAAATCTATCCTTCTGTAACTTAAAAACTATTAGACTTGACCCTCCCATCTGGGGAGCAGAGAACAAATCATCGAATCAGAGAGCTGGGAGAGACCACGAGAGCCATCCAGTCCAACCCCATTCTGTCATACAGGAAGACCCACTCAAAACCCTCCCTTTGACAGATGGCCATCCAGCCTCTGCTTAAAAACCTCCGAAGACGGAGACTCCGCCACACTCCACTGAGTCAGTGTATTCCACTGTCAGACTGCTCTTATCATCATGAACCTCTTCCTAATATTTAGATGGGATCTTTTTTCCCAAAGTTTGAAACCTTTGCTCTGTGTCCTGTTCTGTGGAGCAGCAGAAAACAGGCTTGCTCCATCTTTAACATGACATCCCTTCAAATATTTAAACACGGTTATCACGTCGCCTCTTAACCTTCTCTTCTCTAAGCTAAACAGACTCAGCTGCTCCTCATAGGGCTTCATGGTTTCCAGGCCTTCTACCATTTTGGTCGCCCTCCTCTGCACACATTCCAGATTGTTAATATCCCTCCTGAACTCTGGCCCATCGTCTATAAAGGTGGCCAAATCTAACTTTCCACATCCTGAAGGAACTGGAATATATTGGTTATTAGTTGATTGATTGATTGATTGAATAAGATATATTGACTCTGATCTATAGCTAAGGATATCAGGGTTGTATATAATCAATCAAGTGAAAAAGTTTCAGATATCAGTATGGAGCATCAGAGCTAGTGAAAGTCAAGAGAAGGAGACTTTTGGTTAAAGATGGAAGTGGAAAATTTAGAAGGTGAAGAGACTACTTACAGACACAGCTGCTAGTATTTGCTTCACCACATGGGCTGCATCTCTTTCACTGTAGAAGCCCCTCTCAACAATCCTGTTGAGATAGATATTATTATGGTGGTTGTTAACCATTGTTACTGTTACATCATATTCCTACATTTATTTTTGATGATGATTATCATTATTGTATGCCTTCAAGTTGGCTCTGCCTTATGGCGGCCTTCTCCTAGGGTATTTATTTATTTGCAAGAGAGGCTCACCATTGTCTACCACTGAGGCTGAGAGAGTGTGATTTGCACAAAGCCACCTAGGGGGCTTCCATGGCTGAGTGAGGATTTGAATCCTGACCTCTAGGTGTCCTTGTCCAGTGCTCACACCTCAACATCATGGTGGGTCTCATGTTAGATTCCTTCAAGTCAACTCTGACTTATGGTGACCCAACTGCGGGGTTTTCTCTGCACCGTTGCGTCAGAAGGGGTTTGCCCAGGCTTTCCTCTGAGGCAGAGAGAATATAACCTGCCCAAGGTCACCCAGTGGGCTTCCATGGCAGAGCTGAGCCTCAGCCCTCTTCCTATACCTTTTGATATTTGCGATTTTTCCACTTTTGGAAGGTCTTGCACCCCTAAGCCTAGCAAATGTGGAGGGCCAACTGTATTTCCATTATACCATTTTACTTACCTATTTATTGAATTTATTTTTACTAATGTTTTGCTGGGACCCAATATGTGATCCTAGAGGCCACAGTTTGGATCTCTGCCTGGCCTTGGAAACCCATTGGGTGATCTTGGGCAGATTACTCTTTCTTGCTCTCAGAAAATGGCCAGGGCAAACTTCCTGTGAATCAATCTTGCCAAGAAAGATGAAGTAGTGCAGTGTAGTGATCTGAATGATGAATTAGGGTGCTGGAAGACAAGGTTCAAATCCATGCTCAGCAGTGGAAATCTACTAGAGGACCTTGGGTTAACCACACTCTCTCAGCCTCAGAGGAAGGGAAGGGGAAACTTCCTCTGAAGATTTCTTGCCAAGACGATTTTATGAGAGGCTGTTTCATTTAGTGGTTTGAGTGTTAGACGAGGACTTCAAATCCCTCCTTGGCCATAGAAACCGACCAAGTGACTTTAGCCATGTCATACTGTCCCTCAGCCTCAGAGGAAAGCAATGTTGGTAAACCCCCTCTGAATAAATCTTGCCAGGAACACCTTGTGAAAACTCTTGGCGTTGCCATAAGTTGGAAATGACTTGAAGGCACACAACAACAACGTTATGCTACAATGCCATCCATAACATCATTTCTCAGATACCAGTTTCACTCTTTGCCCCTACATTCATCATCTGCTTGAAATGGGGAGTTCTTGTGGTGTGGTTATCTGGAGTGCAAGAGCGGCCTAGAAACAAGTTGCCACACAAACAGAATAGCTCCTCAGGAGAGAAAGAGTGTGGGATGGGCTGGAGACTGATTGGAAAAGATGTAAAGGCAAACCCTGATTGTCTTTTTTGAGTCCTTCAGTGAGAAAGAACATTGGAGTAAAGCCCCTCTGTCAGCCAGGGAGGTTGTCTGTGTGGGAATCATTTTATTCTCAGGAAAAGCCTCAAAAGAGGCAGAAGAATAATTAAACCATTATAGAATCTGGTCAGAAAGTGTGACCTGGGTTGGGGGTTGAGCTTTTAGTTAGAGTATAGCCAAAGGCCTGTTTATATTACTTGTGTTTATATGAGAGTTTAAAGATATAAGGAAACTGTCTAAAAGAACTCTGAAGACCTATATTAGCCTGCATATGAACTCCAATACTTTGTTCTGTATGATATTTGAATAAATACTGCAATTTATAAATACTGTGGTATGCAGGATTTAAAGACAGTCAGAAAACTCGCTACCATAGAGCTATAAAGTGCCCATTCTCTCCACCATGACTTGGCTCCATTCCCACAGACACACCCACATATTTTGATATTTGCAGTTTTTCTACTTTTGTGGGAGTCCTGCACTCCTAACCCCAGGGAATGTGGAGGGCTGACTGTACACCCATTTACAAAGACATAAGTAGAATGCAAGTAGAATGCTGGCCCTTTTCCATAAGAAAACACACACTCTCCTCTCCTCCTTTCAAATGTTTATTTTGCAGTCCACTATGAAAGCTACATTGAACTCTAGTAGTCTCCAGAATGCTCTCAGCACTTTGTAGTGCTCCTTTAAAGTTTAGACTAAAACTCAGAGTGGATTCATCACCCTTGCTGACACAGAAGTCAGCCACTGTGATTGTTCAGTTTTTCAAAACTGCAAAACACCAAAGATCTGTGAGGGGGAAAAAGCAGTAATATTGTTGGAAATAATTTTGACTGCCCTGCCTAAAACATTCCCATTCCACTTGGAAGGTTCTGTGTCTCGTAGGTTGTGAGTCCTTGGCTTCACGGTCCCGGCAGTGAAATCTAATGCCATGGAAAATACGAGATGCACTAAAATACAGGTCCCTCCTTCCAAGACACACCTGTTTCCCTTTGGCATTGCTGACACCAATTAACATTCTCCCCCCTTCCCTTCCTCCCTGCTTTTGCTCAATTAGTCACCTTTTATTAAGAATCTGCCAGTTAAACAAACATTTCTCACAGGTTACCTGTCAAATAATTCGCCGCCTGTCACCAGCTCAAGGATGAGAACAATCTCCGTGGGGGTTTCAAAGATCTCTTTGAGTTTGATCTACAAAGAAAGGAGGGTGGGAGAAGAGGCGGAGGAAAGAATGGATAAGTTTGGAACCAGCTTGTCCAGGAATGAGGGAGAAAAACAAAGACAAAATAGAATGGAGGAATGTGAGGTTTCATTTCATATTGCACTCTTGAACGGTGGTAAAGTACGAGAGGCAGAGGATTTCCCCAGTAAATGTGTACAGCCAGGATTTGCTGGGAGTAAGATGGAAGTTAGTGTATATCTTAGAGGTACCACTTAAAAAAGTATTTGTATTATAAGGAAGTGGTGTACAATGAAGGTAAAAGTAGTCTTTGATTACCAAAAAAAAAATTAAACCTCGACAGTGCATACATGTTATGGGTAGAATGAATATTCTTTTTGTTTTAATTTTTAAATTCTTTATTAAATGAAATAAAAAAAAGAAAATATATCTATACAAACATAGACAGACATTTACACATGACTAAAACAAATACTAACATAACATAACTAAGATTGGTCCCCACCTTGTGGCAAACGGTTCATGTTACTTAAACATTCGCACTTATTACATGATACAATTTAAAAAATTGTCAGAAAATGTGTTTCTCAAGTGTTCAAAGACCCTGATGAAGAGACCTCTGGACTGAACCATAGAATCATAGAATTGTAGAGTTGGAAGAGACCCCAGGGGCCATCCAGTCCACCCCCTGCTATGCAGGAACACACATCAAAGCATTCCCAACAGATGGCCACCCAGCCTCTGCTTAAAAACCTCCAAAGAAGGAGACTCCACCACACTCCACGGAGTCAGCAGCAGATTCCACTGCCGGACAGCCCTGACTATCAGGAAGTTCTTCCTGAGGTTCAGGTGGAATCTTCTTTCCTGCAGCTTGAATCCATTGCTCCTTGTCCTAGTCTCCGGAGCAGTGGAAGACAAGCTGACTCTCTCCTCAACATAACATCCTTGCAAATATTTAAATATGACTATCATGTCTTATATCTTAACCTTCTCTTCTGCAGACTAAACATCCCCAGCTCCCTAAACCGCTCCTTATAGGGCTTCATGGCTTCCAGACCCTTCATCATTTTGGTCGCCCTCCTCTGGACACATTCCAGCTTGTCGATATCCTTCTTGAAATGAGACGCCCAGAACTGAACACACTATTCCAGATGAAGTCTAACCAATGCAGAATAGAGTGGTACCATTACTGATCAAAAGCTTCACAGTTCATCCAATCATAGAATCTTAAAGGTGGAAGGGGGTACTAGGGCCTCTAGTCCAACCCCCTGCCATGCAGGAATATACAACTAAAGCACTCCTGAAAGATGGCCATTTAACCTCTCTTTGAAGACCATACAAGCTATGTTGGAAGACCTCTCCGAAGGAGAATCCATCATCCTATTTCATTGTCAGGCAACTCGTACAGTTAAGAAGTTATTCCTAATGTTTTGATGGAATCTCTTTCCGTACGATTTGAACCGACTGGACGTCATTTATAAAGATTCAGAACAACATCAGCCCAGGACAGAACCCTGAGGCACCCCACTTCCGATCCACTCTCCAGGATGAAGAGCAACAATTCACAGAATTGTCCCAAAGGAGCTATCCGAGGTCCTGGAGGGGTCTGTAGCTTTGATGGAACTCTCCAAGGTCCTGATCTTTATCCCCAGAATAAACCAGTCAACCCTACAGGCACATTTGGGGGGGACACAGGAGGTCCTTTTAGTAGCGGCTCCCAGGCTGTGGCATTCCCTACTTTGGAGGGCTAGTCTGGCTTCCCTCTTTACTCTCTTTCTGGCAAACAAAGACTTTTTGTTTAGTCCGGTCTTCGTCCGTTCACTGGCTATTACAGAAAGAGCTTTTAGTGCAGTGGTTCTCAACCTGTGGGTCCCCAGATGTTCGTGGACTTCAGCTCCCAGAAGCCCCAGCCACTATGGTCAATGCTCAGGGCTTCTGGGAGCTGAAGTCCATGAACATCTGGGGACCCACAGGTTGAGAACCACTGTTTTAGTGGGAGGGTGTTGTGGTCTTATCTTCATGATTACGTTTCAAAGTGCTTTCTTCAATAGTTTGCTTAATTAGATTGTTTATTTACTTTTTTTTAAAGTTTGTACTAGAAGGCAAGCTGCTAAGCCATGAGCTGGACAGTGCTAGATGGTAGATGGATTTGTAATTGCTGAACCAACCGAACCCAAAGAGTGCTCATCAATTCTGCTTTGGTCAGACCCCACCTGGAATCCTGTGTCCAGTTCTGAGCACCACAATTCAAGATGGATATTGACAAATTGGAATGTGTCCAAAGGAGGGCAACCAAAATGATAGAAGGCCTGGAAACCATGCCCTATGAAGAGAGGCTTAGGGAGCTGGTTCTGTATAGCCCGGAGCAGAGAAGCTTAAGAGGCGACATGATAGTCATGTTTAAATATTTGAAGAGATGTCATAGGGAGGATGGAGCAGGCCTGTTTTCTGCTGCTCCAAAGACTAGGCAACGGAGCAATGACTTCAAAATTCAGGAAAAGAGATTCCATTTAAATATTAGGAAGGACTTCCTGATGGTAAGGCCAGTTCAACAGTGGAATACACTGCCTGGGAACATGGTAGAGTCTCCTCCTTTGCAGGTTTTTAAACAGAGGCTGGGTTCCATCTGTTGGGAGTACTTGATTTTATATTTCTGCATGGCAGGATGGGATTGGACTGGATGGTCCTTTGGGTCCCTTCCAGTTCCATGATTCTATGAAATATTTGAGAAGAGGTCATGTAGAGGATGCAGTGAACTTCTTTTCCACTGCACCAGAAGCAACAACAAAATTGAATAGATTCAAATTACAAAAAAAGATATTCCTCTGGAACATTTTGAAGAATTCCTGACTGTAAGAACTGTTCAATAGTGAAACAAACTGCCTTGGACAGTACTGGATTTTCTTTGGAGCTCTTCAAACAGAGGTTGGATGGGAATCTTTTAAGACTGCTATATTTGTGAATTCCTATGTGGCAGAAGGTTGGACTAGATGGCCCTTCCAATTCCAAGATTCTGTGAATATGATTAATACCTTCCTGGATTTGGAAGAGAAATAAAGCTCCGCTTTTATGGGAAAAGAGATTTGTACCTTGGATTTTCCTTTTTTTAAAAAAAAAAATAGAAATGCGAGAGAATTAAAAGGTTTGTTGCGGGGGAACGGCGACTGTTTGCCAATGCACTTTCGATTTGATTTTACTGAAAAGTCATGCTTCCTGAGGATTTCGGTGACACTGTGAATTTCACACCACTTTAATCATGACTCGTGCTGCTCGGGTGACTGGTTGCCCGGGACCCTGAAGCGCTGGTGACACGCCGTGTGAGGCTTAGCACTTTCTTCTAAGATGCAGCAGCGTGATCTTTTTTCTTATTAACTTCAAAAGTTTACAATCCTATTATCGCTTCCTATCAGCCCAGAAGGCCTGGCAGGGGAGGGAAAAAGATAGAAGTTGCAAGGGTAAATCATGAAATTAGATTCTTCTTTTTCCTCCTCCTCCTCTTCCTCTTTTTAAAAATGAATCTTTGCGCAGATAAAGGAGCTTTCAAGGAAAACGCACACACACAGACTCCTGGTTTTATTTCCTTTTCATATCTGTAATCGGACTGAAAAAAAATGAAGATGGATTGCTTGGGCTACTGTGTGAAATTAGGGCAGGAGCAGCTTCGGACAGTGATTATTCCCACAAACTCTGATTTCAGCCTGACAGGGGACAGAACCTTTCTTCAAAAAGAGATCTGGCTCTACTGCATCCCTTTCTCAGGGCTTGAGATAACAAAGATGGTCATCTCTCGATGGTGATGCAAAGAAAAATCTTAGCAAATAGAGTGCCGTTGACTTGGAAACTAATAGCACTTGGAAAACACAGCCAGGATTCTATATCGTGGTCTACGTGGCATAACTTTATGCCTTCTTAGCAATGTAGCAGAGTGAAAGTGTAGCCAAAGGGCTGTTTGTGATACCTCCACTTATAAGCTGGTGTAAAGATATATGGAAACTGTCTAAACGAATTTGGAAGAACTGTTTGAGCTTTGACATACATACGAAATCCAGTTCTTTGTTCTGTTTATTATTTTAATAAAGATTGTAGTTTATTTTTATAAAGACTGACTTAGCTGAATGATATATGGTAGTTATAACCAAACAGCACCATGCTGCCATAGCACTAAAAAGGAGTTCTAAATAACCACTGAAAGGCACCACCGTTTTTACACAAAGGTGGTGTTTTAAAGAGGAAGGCAGAGCTTTGTGAAGTGACAGGGCGCTTTATCAGGCTGGGAATCTGCCATATCAGTCTGAGAGGAGAAGAAGCAGGGCCGGTCACGGTAACTTTTCTGAGCTCTGACTCAGTCACCTCTCTTACTCCCTTCCCAGGCCTCAATAACCACAGTATCCTGCTTCTAAAAAAAATTTAATTGCTCCTTTATAGAGTAGCATCCAATTCCCAGAAGAGTCAGGTCTTTCAGTTCAGCAGCCCTCTCCGTAATGTGCCATGTAAACCCAGTGCGAGGGGAACTTATTCACATTGGCACGCTTTGCAGCTTAAAGACAACCTATTAGGGATTAGAAACAGCTTCCCGGAGGATTATCCTGCATCCGGCAGGCTGCGAAGGCTGTGTGGATGTTGATGGCATTAGTGATAAGGTGAAGGAACCAGCTGGGATGCCGGGCTGACCTCAGAGAGCGGCCTTCATGGCTCTGTGACCCTCCCAAACAAGGGGATAAAAGTCCCTGATCCCTAGCAACAAGGGAGCATGTATCAAAGACCAATATCCTTCCAATGAAACATTTGTGTTGTCTGCAACTGTTCTGAACCAAAACTGGCTGTAATTCCAAGTCTTTCCAATAGCTCATTTGAGACTGAAAACAGACTTCAATCACTGCCGTAAGATACAGTTCAGGAGCGATATTGACAAGCTGGAATGTGTCCAGAGGAGGGGGACCAAAATGGCAGAAGGCCGGGAAACCATGAAGCCCTACAAGGAGTGGCTTAGGGAGTCAGGGATGTTTAGCCTGGAGAAGAAAAAGTTAAGAGGAAACATGATAGCTACGTTTAAATATTTGAAGGGATGTCATATGGAGGATGGAGCAAGCCTGATTTGAGAACAGTGGTTTCAAACTTCAGGAAAATAGATTCCATCTAATCTTTAGGAAGAACTTCCCAACAGTAAGAGCAGTTTGACAGTCGAACAGGCTGCCTGGTGGATGATCCTTCTTTGGAAGTCTTCAAACAGAAGGAGAATAGCCATCTGTCAGGAGTGCTTTGATTGTGCCTTCCTGCGTTTACAGAATGGGGGTGAACTGGATGGCCCTTCTATCTCTTCCAACTCTAGGATTCTGTGATTTTAGTTAGATGACTTTGTTTTAGTGCTAGTGTGCTTTGCTATGTAGGTGGGAATGATGGGATTTGTGGGTGCCGGGGTGAGCTGGGAACACAGAAATGTTATTGTAACGACTTCTGATAAGAGAGTAAGCAGACATGGCTGCAAGGTTGGACTGTTGGCAAGATGCATGGGAAAATGAGAGGGGGACAGAAAACCTGGGAATTGTGTTATTTAGGTAAACCACCAAAGAGGATGTTAGTGCATGCCAATGTTGAAATGTAATAGTTTACATAGCACTGCAAATCCACTAATCATTTAGTCTTGGCAACACCAAGGTGTGCTGTTGTTTCTTGTGTTCCTGAATGAAGCTTTTTAAATCTCTAAGCTCAATTCCTTGAACTCGGAGGTATCCTGTGCATCACAGCAGCAGCAAACAAGCTCAGTCCATCTTCTACATGATATCTCTCAAGATATTCATGGCTCTATTATGTAATCTCTCCCTCTTTTCTTCTCCTAAACATTTTCATCAGTCCTTCCTCATAAGGCTTGCTTTCCAGACCTTTGACCATCTTGGTGTCCCTTCTCTGGATATATTCCAGCTTGTAAATATCCACCTTGAACCAAGGTGCCCTGAAGTGGGCACAGGATTTAGGATAAAGTCTGATCAAAGCAGAACAGAGTGGCACCAGAGGAGCTGTCCCAGCTATTGAATGAGTATTAGATATAGCAGAGACGTGGTAGGGGTTCCTTCAATGAACATTGCCAAAAAAAGGCTGGACAGCTACCAGCTGGGGATTCTTTAGAAAGAGATCCTGCACTGAGCAGCAGGTTGGACTTCATGGTCCATGAGATTCCTTCCAACTCTATGACTCTATGATGAGAGCCCACCACCTTGCGAGGCAATCTATTCCACTTTTGAACAGCTATTACAGTCAAGAGGATCTTCCTAATGTTTCAGTGGAAGTTCCTTTCTTGAATCTATTGGTTCTCATTTCTAGCCTCTAAAGCAGCAGAAAAGAAGCTCACTCCATCTTCTACTTGACATCCCTTCAGGTATTTAAAGATAGCTGTCACATCATCTATCTGTTCGCTCTTCTCCAAGCTAAACATACCCAGCCCCCTAAGCTGTTCCTCATAGGGCCTGGTGGCTTCCAGACCTTTGATCATAATGGTCATCATCCTCTGAAGACCCTCATGTGGCCCCCAAGCTTCTTCCACTGTTGTCTGTCATCAGGGAGGATCTCTAACATACACACTTTATAACTGCCCCCACCCAAATCTTGCTAACACCACCTACGTAACCATGGAAAGCTTTTGATGGACCATCAAATTCTAGGATTCTTCAGAGGTCCTCTGTCAACCATGCGGGGCCTCAAGCAAGCGAACCAAATTTTACTCCCAAGAAAATTAATCCTCCTTTAACATGAGACGGACTGGCTTTACTTACAATGTTTGGGTGCGAGAGCCGAAGCAAAACCCCAATTTCAGTCCTAACGATTTTCTTGTCAATCTGAACATTTGAAAAAGGAAAAGAAAACACATCAGAATGATAACAACATAGTTCTTTGCAGCTAGCACAGTTGAGGATACTTCTTAGCGACACAAAATGCTTGCTCTCAACAGGGCTACAGGGGGTGTGATTTTATGGCAGAAGACCAGCTTCGCATACAGGTGAACCCAGGGCCAAAAGTGCATCTCTCTTTCCAAAAATAAAAAATTATTTATTTTAACACTAATACAAACAGCTAAGACTCACAAATAAGAAACTCAAACACCGTACTAAATTACTAAAGTAAAACACTAATGTAAGGCTTTTTGCTGCAATGTAATTATGGATGCATAAATTTACAGTAGACTGTAATGCAGGATCTAGGACCCTGCCTTTAATCAGGACCACGAGGACTATAATCTTACTTTAGCTTCTTTTACAGAAAATTGTTTAGCTATTTTAAAAAATAGAAAGAAATCAAGAGAGAGAAAGAGAGAAGGTGGGATTTACACTCACTGTTTTCTTCAGTATTTTAGCCGCGTACTGGACCTGGGTCCCCTTCTCTTCGCAGCTATACACAACCGATGTGGCTCCCCTAAACAAGCAAGGATGCAAAGAGATAAATTCATACAGTTGCCAAATGCCAAGACCACAGTAGGCTCATTCCTTTATAAAAAGTAAACAAGGATGAGAATAACAGCCACTTCAAGCCTAGTGATACTTTAAATGTTCCAACCAGGTACACTGTTGCAGGTAGCAACTAGCAATGGACATGTATCAGCACTTAGCAGAGCCTGTCCTATTGAATCTACTGCATCTATGCTCTTACATATACTGGTGCTTATGTATGACAGGATCAACATATCCTGACATCTAGTTACTTGAATATACAAAGTTATTTATGATCATTCATTTCAATGGATAGGGGGAGCAAGTAGGGAAACTTCACATGAGAAAAACCGAATGGTTTCATATGCAGGAAATTCTGTCCTATCTTAACACCAATTACTCTAACAGCAAGAGAGGGGGTAAGAGAGAATGCTGGAATTTTCCAACAAATGGAACATAATTAAGTGTTGGTTTATAGAATCCTAGAATTGGAAGAGACCCCAGGGGCTGTCCAGTCCAACCCCCTTCTGCCATGCAGGAAGACACCATCAAAGCATTCCTGACAGATGGCCATCCAGCCTCTGTTTAAAAAACAAAGTTATCAAGCCACCACTGATTCTACTGTACTTCAGGGTAGCAGTTGCGCTTTGGCCACAATGTGATATTAATCAGACTTGGGAATGATATGGCCTCCAGATATTGCTTGACTACAACTCCCAGCATTCTTTACCATTTGCTCTGCTGGTTAAGGGGATGATGAGCACTGAAATCCACTGGGGACTGCATGATTCTTGCTTCTGGGGGATTTTGTGTGTGTGTGTGCATAGGAGCACGTAGAAGGATGGAGGGTATATTTTTTTTCCATCGTGTCTCGGCAAGCTTACAAAGTGGACCATCTGCAACAGCCTGAGGAATCCCGGCACACTGAAGCACAAAGACTCCTATTCCCTCAATTCATCTTCCCCACATGTGCTCCTGGCTTGCTTTTGGTCAAAGTATTTTAATTAAAATCAGACCACTAAGGAGATTTAAACCTCTAATCGGCTTTTGGGGCAGAAAAGGATGGCACTGCTCTGACCTGTGCCCCCTTTGGTTCCCTCCCTGCCAAGTGAATTGGCAAATGTGTGTTTACACAGAGATTACATTCTGATCAGGCACAGGCCAGCAAACACCTCTCAGGGCTCATACTGGGGACAGCTAGGGTGTTCCATGTCAGGGGGATGGTGAAGCTACTTCAGGTTTTAGCTGAAACATTAAAACAGCTCTCTGAGGTGCTGAACCTATTTTGGAGTGATACCAAATGGGCTGCCAAAGATGCTTAAATGATGGCTAGCTTTAACAGGGCTCTCCAAGGTGCTGAATCCAGGGCTAGCTTCATAGGGGCTCTCTAAGATAATGAAGCAATTTTCAGCTCTCCTAATGCTAAACCCAGTCCCTTAAATAATCTTGGGAAGCTCCTTCAAAATAAAGTAAGGTTCTACACTTAGACAGAAAAAATGGAATGCACAAATATAGAATAGGGGACATGTGGAGGGATCTAGGAGTCTTGGTAGACTACAAGCTGAACATGAGTCAGCAGTGTGATGCGGCAGCCAAGAAAGCCAATGTGATTCTTGGTTGCACCAATAGGAGTACAGTGTCTAGATCAAGGAAGGTAATTGTACCACTCTATTCTGCACTGGTTAGACTTCATTTGAAATCCTGTGTCCAGTTCTGGGCACCTTATTTCAAGAAGGATATCAACAAGCTGGAGCATGTCCAGAGGAGGGCGACCAAAATGGTGGAAGGTCTGGAAGCCTTGCCCTATGAGGAGTGGCGTAGGGAACTGGGTATGTTTAGTCTGCAGAAGAGGAGGTTAAGAAGGTTAAGAATGATAACCATGTTTAAATATTTGAATGGATGTCATGTTGAGGAGGGAGCAGGCTTGTCTTCTGCTGTTCCAGAGACTAGGACAAGGAGCAAGGGATTCAAACTATAGGAAAAAATATTCCACTTAAACCTCAGGAAGAACTTCCTGATGGTCAGAGCTGTCCAGCAGTGGAATAGGCTGCCTCCATGGAGTGTGGTGGAGTCTCCTTCTTTGGAGGCTTTTAAGCAGAGGTTGGGTGGCCATTTGTCAAGAGTGCTTTGAAGTCGGTTCCTGCATGGCAGAAGGGGGTTGGACTGGATGGCCCCTGGGGTCTCTTCTAACTCTATGATTCTAAAATCTAGGATAAAACCCAGGGTGAATTTACTGCACTTTGGGCACTCAAATATGCAGAACAAAATGGCAGTGGAAGTGCAACATCTCCCTACCAAAAAGCTGGTTTCCTTTTCATCACAGGTGGGCCAGTTTTGATCACAACTGTTCTGCTAATGGGGATCAATTGGTAGAAGAGGCAAAAAAAGGGGGCAAAGGAGAGGCAGATTGAAGCAGGGGCCAAATTATGCCAGATCCATAACCTTCCAAGCCCAAGGAGACAGCCACTAGGTTGGCACTAAGCTAGGCCAGTGTAGTCCTAAATGTCCCCCCTCCACCAGCAGAATTTGGTTTGGATTTAATGCAACAAGTCAAAAGCTTACTGTAATTTGGCAATTTGCCGTTGTTGTGGTAGTGGTGGCGGTGTGCCTTCAAATAATTTCCAACTTATGGCAAGCCTCAGGTGAATCTATCACAGGGTTTTCTGGGGGCTGAGAGAGTGCGTGATGTTTGTGATGGGTTTCCATGGCCTAGTGGGGAATTGAACCCTGGTCAATTGTAGTCCAATACTCAAATCACTGGACTGCGCTGTCATTCTTATTTACAGTTCAAGCATACAAATATGAAATCTTAGAATCATAGAATTGTAGAGTTGGAAGAGAGTCCAGCCCTGTTCTGCCTTGGAGGAAGACACTATCAAAACATTCCTGACAGATGGCCATCCAGCCTCTCTTTAAAAAACCTCCAAAGAAGGAGACTCCACCACACTCTAAGGTAGCAGCATATTCCCCTGTCAAAGTGCTCTTATCATCAAGAAGTCCTTCCTTATGTTTAAATGGAAGCTCTCTTCCTGAAGTTTGAAGCCATTGTTTTGTGTCCTAATCTCTGAAACAGCAGAAAACAAGTTTGCCCCATCTTCTGTATGACATCCCTTTCAAATATTTAAATGTGGCTATAATGTCGCCTCTTAATCATCCCTTCCCCAGGCTAAGTTTCCCCAGCTCCCTAAGCTGCTCCTCATAGGGCCTCATGGTTTCCATGAACCACTGGATTCAAAATAGAAGAAGAAAAGAGATTCTGACTAAAAATTAGGAAGAACTTATTGACAGGAAGAGCTCTTTGAGAGTGAAATGGACTGCCTCAGAGACAGTGGGCTTCTCTATTTTTGGAGGCCTTTAGTCAGAGGGTTGGATGGGCATCTCTCAGGAGCACTTTAGTTGCCCAGCAGGGAGGTGGACTACATGGCCTTTTTGTGGCCCCTACCAACTCTGACTCCATGAA
The DNA here is from genome assembly GCA_948472985.1 of Iguana delicatissima. Classification (NCBI taxonomy): domain Eukaryota; kingdom Metazoa; phylum Chordata; class Lepidosauria; order Squamata; family Iguanidae; genus Iguana; species Iguana delicatissima. The sequence goes on along the minus strand of CAOKZL010003382.1, from coordinate 8,129 downwards.
AGGTCAGAATTCCAGTGATCCCAATGATGAAATCTCACTGGGTGAAAATTTTATCCACATGCATATGTATAAAATTTCAACACTTGCTGGCTGAGGGAAGGTGGATCCTTGCTCCCTGCTGTTCACAACATGGGAGTCTTTCCGCAAGGAAAGCGCTGGCCTCTTCCAAACAGCTCCCTGGCAACCAGGAAGGAGACACCAGCTTCCTTATAGGATGATTAAAATAGCGGCATCTCCATGGCACACCATTGTCCATGCGGTGTGTGTTTTTCTCGCACTAAGAATAGCCATGCTTCTGGCGTTGCTTCTTCTGAACTTCATTAAGGGTGACAGCAGGTGGATGGGAAAACAAAATTAGATCCCCCTCCGGCCTTCCCGCTCCCTTCCACCTGCCACCTCCTCTTCAGCTTTCTTGCATCCCATTCCAGGGATGAGAACAAGCACTTGTTTTCTGTTGCTTTGACTTAACGCAAGTTGCAGTGGGCAAGCTGTGGCCCCTGAGCCCCTTGGGGGCCACAAGGGCTTTCTTGTGGCTCCCAGATCCCCAAAGCCTCCTTTGGGCTCATGCATGCCCAAGTTTTGGGATGAAACCCCCTCAAATGATAAAATCAAACCTAAGACCCCCCCCATCCCTTTGGGAAATGGGACCCTTCTCTCTGTCTGTAGGGTCTTGTTTGCTCTCCCTACCAATTTTTTTAGGGAACCGCTTTGCTTTGATGCTTTACTGGACTTCACTGTGCTGTGAAGGGATGGTGAGATTGGCTGGGAAACAGTGTGCTGGGAATGAGAAAGTGTTATTTTAATGAACTGTGATAAGAGTACAGATACAAGCAGACAATCAAAATGGAGAAAGGTTCCCTTTTTTTCTTACACTTTACAAAGAAGATTGCTATTTATAAACATCTGCGTGGAACAACAGTGGTTAAAAAGGATGGGGGAAGGATCTGAGTACTCAAAATGATGGCTCTGCATGCCCTTGAGCATGTACAGAATGCCTTTGACTACCAAATATTCAGCAGCCTGTCTTCTTCTTCTTCCTTTTTTTTTTTTTTCAGCTAGGACAACAAGCTAACAGACTAACAGACAGATTGTATTTGGTCTTTCCAAAGCTTTTGTTTTATGAAGTACCTGTAATGCTATGATTTACACATCGTTTGCTTGCTTTTGCTATTTTAACCGCTTTCAATTTATTTTGATCCCAATGGCGAGGACATTAAAAGTGTGTGAATTGCCTAATAACAATGTGCCTGACATTTGAAAAGGGATGGGTTGAACTTTTAAAATTATGTCCCTGATTATTTATTCTACATTGAGTATTTTTAAACAGTTTGGAAAGGTTTTTAATAGAATACCTGGTTTGATTTACATTTCCGTGCCTCACAGTGTGTCTTTTTTTTTTCTTTAATCAGAACTCTTTTTAATTACACTGTAAGCTCGCTTTGCATCTCAAGCTCGGGAGAAAGACTAGGTTTAAACAAATAAACCAGCATAATAAATCAAGAGTGGAATAATAACGGGAGGGGGGAATCACTTGTCCCACTGCAACCCCCCCCCCGTGCAGCCCCAAAAGTGGCTATGGAAGGATGAGTCTTGAGGGAACCCAGAGACCTATGAGGCAGGCAAGAACCTTTGTCATTGCAATGTGGGACTTAGGTTACTGTGTCCAACCTGAGCCATGGGCTGTATGTGGCCCACCAAACTATAGGCTGCATGCGGCCTCCCAAAAGCTGTAAGCTACATGTGGCCCATCAAGTCATGGGCCCCATTGTCATGTCCTGGGTAACTTGCACTCCACAACCTTCACTCAGAGTTAAACAGAAACATTTAGTCATAGCAAAGCAAGCAACATAGCAACCTTTTCTCAAAGTTGCTGAGATTACAGCATATCGGGTAGCTGCAGATTTCATATCTTGTCATACAAATTTAGACACACACAGCAATGATTGCTTAAAGTCATAAAACTCACATCAACCCACCAGTACAGGCACTTTCTCAGACCCTCCATCATTTACATACTAGCATATATGCCCGGTGTTGCCTGGGATTTTATTTTCTTATAGGTAATATTTGTTAGAAAGATTTAAGATTTAATTCCCCAAACTGTCTTGTCCAGTACTTGTAACTTTTCCCCATATTCCCCAATCCAATCTGTACTCAGAGTTATTAACATACACAGGTTGGGTTCCTGAGGGAAATATACTGCCCTCCTCCTTGCTGCTAGGCTTCATCTCCATAGCAACTAGCCAGGCCCAAGAGCTCTCTGGCTGAGAATTCTAAAGGCCCCTCCCTAAACTGCAAACCCCAGGATTCCATAGAATCTTCTCAGACAGCCAATCATATGAGGTCAGGTCTTCACCTGATACAGACAGAACACACAAACTTTGACTTTTATATATTGCCGTATTTGCTGGCGTATAAGACACACCAGTGTATAAGACACACCCCATTTATATGTCAGCAAATACTATTTTGCCGATGTATAAGACACATTGGTGTATAAGATGCACCCCATTTTCAAACAATATTTTTCAGGAAAAAAAGTGAGTCCTATACGCCAGCAAATAGGGTAGATATTTTATCCTTGAAGCTAGAACAAGTTCCTGTGCCCTTATCTTGAACATTGCCAGTTCTCATAACACCTTTCTGAAAAAGCAGTAGATTCCATTTCCTTGGAAGCCTTTAAACAGAGGTTGGATGGGCACCTTTCAGGAGCTGCATATTCCTGCGTGGCTGGGCTTGGACTAGGATCATGGAGTGGGTCTCCAAGGGCATCAAGTCTACTCCCACACCCCACAGCATGCAGGAAATCCAGCTAGAGCTTCCCCAGATGTCCGGCCCCTTTTTGACAGTATCCAGAGGAAAAGGCTCCACCATCTCTCCAAGTCATTGGGTCCATTCCCCAACCAGTCTTACCACCCAGAAGTCCCTTCTTATTGAGATCTACCCTCTTGTAACTTCAGACCATCAGAACTGGTCCTCCCTTCTGGAGGAGCAGAGAACAAACCTGCCCTCTCTTCCTCTCTGGGTCAGCCCTTGAGGTATTTGAAGAGGGCAATCATGCTGTCCCTCTGACTTCCCTTCGCCAGACCAGCACCTTCAACCTTTCCTCATATGCTCTCTTCTCTGTTCCTAGTTGCCCTTCCCTGAACTTGCTCGGAGACCAAATGGCTCTTCCAGCCCCTTGCAACTCTATGATTTTATGAAAATGGAACCCAGCAGAAATGGGGCGTATGTGTGTGCAGACCTGGCCCCAGAAGTTGTTCTGTGGCCCCTAACTTCACAGATTGCCTTTTTCCCCCAGCCAAACACAAGACACAATTTTTTCTCTCCAAAGCCTCTGGATGCATCAAGCTTTCTTGGGAGAGTGCTCTAATGTTTCACAATTAAAATACTCAGTTTTCAAAACATTTAGACACTGTCTATGGGTTTTTTTGGTGGGCGGGCAATTTGTGTAGCTCCTAAAAGACCTAAAAATACCCCTTCTGATTCAACACAATTGCCCCAATCCTTGTTATAGCAAACCTGTAGAGATAAGTGTACTTTTATAAATAGAGAGTAAAGATAATTTTTCTTCAGAGAAAAAAAAAAAAAGCTGAATTTTCAAGAAGGGGAGCTGGAAGATTGGGGGAAGACTCCTCAGGCTAGTGACAGCTGGAGCTTTACGTGAATGTGTAGTGGTGAATCCATTCTGGGTTTTAGTCTGAACTTTAAAGGGTAATTCCTATATGGAAGGAGGTTGGACTAGATTGCACACTATCCCTTCCAGCTATGAGTCTGTCCAAGATCTGAACATACCTGGGGATATGGTTCCACACCTTGACAACTCCTTTATAAAGTTCAGACTAAAATTCAGTGCCCCAAGGACACAGACTCCCTTAGATTGGGGTCTTTTCCCTCATTGCTATGGCCCAGGCCAAAATCAGCACCTGAAATCAACTCTGTCCTCTATGTCAAATTTTAGACTGTAAGCTCCCTGGGGCAGAGACTCCACTCCCCTGTAACTTTGTCCTGCCCCATGCATGCACTGGCAGCTGGAAGCTGCATCTACTCCTGGCTTCAGTCCCAAGTTTATGGAGCTATACAAAGTATTTTGGGGACAGAGCTCAGAAATTAATTTTACTGTTAAGCTATTGGCCTTTGGCTAACAGGTAAACTTTACTCACGCGACTAAGCTCAGCCCCTTGCGGAACTCCTGTAAACTTCAGACTGGGATTCTCCACCCCATGGATCAGAGTGGAACAGCCTCTCCGGCATGCCCAGGGATGGAAAAGAGGAACAACTGGGATCATGGGACAGAGAACAGGAAATCTCAGTGGGACTGTACCTGCCCAGCTCGGGACCCACGAGGTAGAAATCTTGGAGAGCCGAATCCCTCCGGGAGCCTTCTATCCAATATTCCTCCTCTGGGGGCTTGGTGGTGGGCATCATTAGAGGAGACAGAATTCCAGTCCTGAGATGAAAAGATTTGCTCTTGGCTCAGTCCTTTTTGGAGACAGGGAGGGCGCAAACTCCAGGATTAAAACATGACCAAATCTTCTGCCAAAGTGCAAAAGGGGGTCACCTCGCAGGTCAGCTGTTTTCCCGGGTGATGGTCCCCCTCTGGCTGTGTTCCACACACATGGCACCAGGGAAATCCTCTTGAAAAATGGCCTTAAAAGTGGCCTGGGGGCTGAGTGAGACCTTGTGGGTGATGGTTGCGCCCCTGTCTCTCCAGAACTTCCATTCTCTTCCTTCCAAGGTCCACCTTCCTCAAACCTTCTTTTCCAGGATTTGCCTTGATGCTGGGGAAACAACCACCCTGCAAGGTAGAATACCCTCTCCTTGCACAAAAACCACCACTGTCTTCTCCTTAGATCCTGTAAATGTGATCATAGGCCAAACAGCACCCTTGTTTCTCCTCTCTGCCTTTCTTTATCTTCTGGCTTTTTAAATCTGGGGCTGATCTGCCCCAACTTGTGAGATGTCCAAAGGTTCGCTCCTATTCTGAAGGCTTCAGCCTTCTTGGCTCCTGGCTCCAATTAATGAGAATAATGAGAATAAGTAATCCTAGGCTTTTAAAAAATCAATGGATCAGCATCCAGATGTCCTCATTTTCCAAATCTAGGAAGGCTCGATCTTGCAGTTTCACATTTGCAAGCCCTGATTTCCCTGTATTGGATTCTTCAGTGGCTTTTGGGGGTGATGCTCGGATAACACAACCGCCACCACGCCCAAGGAAGACCGTATCTCTCAGTGACCTCTATATTTTGGAAAGTGTGGCTTTTCCATTCTGGCTTCCAAACATGGTTTGCTCCTGCCCCCAAATGGCTCTGATGAGGAACTGCAGCTTCCTCCACAGCAAGGAAGAGCTGAAAGGATGTGGTTTCAGAAGAACAGCTCAGCGTTGCAACCTGCAACGAAACAGGGCAGCATGCTCCCACCTCCTAGGAAGCAATGTGCTCTTGTTTAAGGGTCTGGCCAGCAAGACAGGCCCCCTTCCGGTATAATACATTCCATCTACTTCTTCCCCTTTCTTGTTTTCCATCCTCCCCCACCCCGACTCAACATTTAACAGCTACTGAGCATGCTCAGTTCTCCTAGAGCTGTTTGAAGCTCATTTGTTTTTGATCCATTAGGACGGATGGAGATCCTATCTGTCTGTCCATCCATCCATCCATCCATCCATCCATCTCTTTACAGGAAGCCCCAGCCTTTTGACATCCCATTATCTGACAACTCCCTTGTTACCCTAAGAGGTGGGGAACATTGGGGTCCTCCCACAGTGCCAGTATCTCCTTAGAATCTGGGGGAATTATAGCCCAGAGGAGGCCTACTAGGGGAGGGTAATGGCAGGATCTTTTCACCTGTGTATACCAATACTAACTGTAGAGAGGACTCCAGTTAAAGGTAAACAGAGTATTTTATCTAAATTGACAAACACACGAGAAATCACACACTCTTAAGAATCATATAAGGCTATCAGAAAGTGAGGCAAGAAAGGCTGGATAGAGAGAGATTGGGTGGAAAGTGTGATAGTTACCAGTCCTGAAGAAGGGGTCACAGCAGAGTGGCTCAGACAGCATCTGAGGGTAGCACAGAGGAACGGAAATCTGGGATAACACATGCAGCGTAACACACCCAATGTAATACAGTTTGCTGGGGCCAAAGCTGAAGTTTATATACCCTATTTCCTACCCTGAAGGAGATGCACAGACAAAGCAGCAATGTCTTTTTCATGGGATTGACAATGGAGTCTGGAATGGGCTGATTACCTTAAATCTTGGTGACACAACATTGATGGGAGTCATGAGAATCTCTTAATGTCTTGGTCAGGCAAGGGGATATAGGGAAGATTTCCATAGGGGTGGGTTTATAGGATGGACACTGATTGCTTCACACGGGCAGTTTTGCGTTCCATTGTTTTCGGGTGTGCACGGAGCCTGAGGTGTTGAAAGGATTAGCACAAACCCCTCAGCATCTGGGTTTCCCACTGAACCCTCTCTGAATTTATGACCTGACCATGTCTTAGGTCAGCTTGACCTGGCAGCATGCTTTCTGGCCAGTGTGTCTTCAAACATGTTCTCTAGCCATGAATATGTTCAATTATGAAAATAGCACATCCTGCAGAATGGGGCTGTAGGGTATGATAATGCCCTCTTTTTATGCTTCCAAATTAAGGACAAGTTCCAATAATTCAAAAAAGGTTCTGCCCCCTTCTCTCTTACACTAAGATAATTGTGTTCAAAGTCCTTCTGCCCTTGGAACTCCATTTGCAGCAACTGAAGTAAGCTGGGGATAAAGGCGAAAGTGGGAGAAGAGACAGAAGCTAAATATACACGAATCATAGAATCCTAGAGCTGGCGGACACCCTAAGGGCCATCCAGGCTAACCCCATTCTGCCATGCAGGAAGATATCATCAAAGCATTCCCAACAGATGGCCATCCAGCCTCTGCTTAAAACCTCCAAAGAAGGAGACTCCACCACATTCCCAGGCAGCAGAGTATTCCCCTGTCAAACTTTTCTTACTGTCAGGAAGTTCTTCCTAATGTTTAAGTGGATCTCCTTTCCTGATGTTTGAAGCCACTGCTCCGTGTCCTAGTCTCTGGAACAACAGAAAACAGGCTTGTTCCATTCTCCATATGACATCCCTTCAAATATTTAAACATGGTTATCATGTTACCTCTCAACCTTCTCCTCCCCAGGCTAAACATACCCAGTTCCCAAAGGCTCTCCTCATAGGGGCATGGCACCAACCATACAATTACAATGATGTGCCACAGTGGAGCATGGCCTGCTCCCGCTGTGGCAGAGGTTGCCCAGTTTGACCTGCCCAAAGTAGAACTTTCTTATGGGAGAGCTCCGAGCCCCACCAAAACACAGGCATGGAAACTTTTTTCTCTCTCAGCCAAGCTCAATGGGGCTTCCTGACATGAGAATACAGGCATCCACTCTATTCTGCATTGGCCAGACCCCATCTGGAATCCTGTGTCCAGTTCTGGCCACCACAGTTCAGAAAGGAGATTGACAAGCTGGAACGTGTCCAGAGGAGGGTGGCCAAAATGGCAGAAGGACTGAAAACTACGCCTTTCCGATTTCTTCCATCTCTATGGTTCTGTGACTGCAGCGGATCTAAGCTCTTACAGAACTGTTCGGGACAGCCAGCTGCTAATGTAGCTCTTGGACACAAGGTGGAGCACTTGCCCTCTTTATAAATGGAGGAGTCTTTTACTGATGAATGAAACCTGACTTTTTAAAAAAGTCATTATTATTTATCACCAGGTTTTCTGTTTGAATAACGATCTGAGCAATTTACAGGCAAAGGCAAACACACAGCAAAATAACGACATGTCCCGTTTTTAAAACAGCACAGTAGAGTTGCGTTTGGTAAATAGCCCCAGCGAAGTCTGGCCCTCACAGCAAGGGTGATCAGAGGACTAGTAGATCGTGAGCAATTTGGAGAAACCGCTTCCATAAAAAGGTGGGCCAGGATTCTACAACACAGTCTACTTTTTGTAACTTTACTGCTCTGTAGCCGTGTTGCAGAAAAGCAACGAAACCTTGTTAGTGAACTGCGAAGTGGTGCATTGGGAATTTCTGGTGCACATTGGGCATTCCTCTGGCATCGCGGCACTTTCTAGCTGGTGTCTGC
>CAOKZL010003381.1:0-103534 GCA_948472985.1 Iguana delicatissima | reverse complement strand
CACCACTCAGTATTCTCATCTCCATGCTAAACATACACATTTCCTAAGTTATTCCTCGTAGACTTTTGAGCATTTTGCTCACTCTTCTTTCTTTGCAGTTTTGCCCATTTATTTCTGGAACTCTCTTCTGTTATGCATGGGTCCATCACAGTGCTAATTCAACCAATAAATTGTTTTTACTCGTGTAGGCTTTTAATGGGCTTTGTTGGTGATCAGTTATTTTATCTCTCTAGCTACCTAAAGAGCAAGCATGGTTTAGTGTTTTGAACATACAACTATGGGATATGTAATATGATTATAACATTTATGTTACAAGTATAAGTATAAAAGTGTAATCAAGCATAGTTGAAAGAGATGTACTGTTTTTGATCTTTCCTTTTTAATTAGACTTTGAGGTTTGACGTAATTGTTTAGAATAAGTCTAATCTAAAATAATAGAATAATGTTAGCAAGTAATTTCTAATGATTGCATTTTTTTATTAACTGAGGAAATTTCCTTCTGGGGATATAGACAAGATTATAATTACTGTAAGTGACAAGAAGTAACTTTAGTTATAATTAAGGATTTAACAGTTAAGTGTAGTTGTTTAGTCTGAGCTGTTTGAAATAAGGGCACGAGCCAACTTTTTAATTATTTGTAGTTCCTTTTAGTTGGTTGTAGTTTAGCTAGATATTTGTAGGTTTATTATGTAGTCTGTTTTTCATATCTATTGTATTGTTTTGTATGGTTAATTTTGCATATTGTCATATATTGTTGTTATGTGTCTTTAATAAAAACATTAAAAAAGAGCTCAGTACCTCACCTTGAAGCTGATTATCACTGATGTGGGATCAGGTTCAAAAAAACCATTTTTAAGGTTTGTTTTATCCACTCATCTGCACTTGAGTTCTGGATACTGGATGGATATTTGCACACATTTACCAGATTCTTCTAGTGTTTTATGGGATTTCCTATATGCATGGGGCATGTATATGCCAGTGTGGATAAGCTATCATCTTTTGAAATGGATCATTCAAACTGACACATTCTATTTGTAAAGTTTACAGTACATCTACTTCTAATTTTTACCATCATATTATATTGCTCATACGGTTAAATACTCTGTTCTGAGATTGCCTTTGGTAATGTGTGTGAGTGTGTGTGACATAGTGTTTTTCTCCTCATTTTGATTGTATGAATTCCACAAGAATGGGGTATCTGTTGATCACTATACTGCTGTGATATCTATTATTTGCCATATCAGTGAGCCAGACTGTTTTCCAGCTTTAAACATGATGCAGTGAAAATTACAACTGCAGACCATGAATAGTAACTTTCTTATAAGACATGAAACATGCAACTTTCTTATAAGATATGAAAATATTGATCCTACAGAGGTGAGTAAGGGAACCAATGCATCTGAAAATGAATATAAATTATGGCCTAACATAGTTCTAATTCAAAAGAATAAAGATGAGCAACTTTTTCTTCTTTCCTTCTATATAGTTCATACAACCAAAGCGCCCAGTGGATTTCTTCTTATTAGACATAAAGCTTGTTTGTACTATTGTTTTTCCTTAATCCCAACATTGTGATTTAATCAGCTATTGAGTCTCTGAAAGTTCTGCATGAATTTCAAAGGAAATCTGATTTTGAAATGTGTGCATATGCACACAAGTGTTTTAGCTAAACAAGATTGAATTAATAAAGAACCAAACAGAAATTAACAGCAGCAATATTTGTTTATCCATTTTTCAAAGGAAAAAAAAAGGATTGCTAGAACAAAAAAGCTTGTTTATTCCACATTATCCAATGTTCAAAGCCTCTAATTTTTAGGTCAATCAATTTTTCTGTGGATCTGTTTTGTTTGTTGTGGGTGATACATTATTATTTGGGATACATCTCATACTTTTAAACATTGATTTATAATCCATTTAATTTTTAACTGAAACACTGAGACATCAAAGTTAATTGGAGTTTTCCCTTTATGGATTGGCTATTAGGTTTCATGAAAGCACAAGTATGTCCAAGCCAATTATGCACACTGCTCAAACTAGTGCGTAACAGTTCTTACAAGGCAGAGGGCTAAATATACTAGGATACAGCCAATTATAAGTCTCAGAGTAAACCCACTGACTGAATGGAATCTGCTTCAATTGAGATTAATTAAATTTAGTCCACCATTTTTTGACGTTCAGGCCAAGCCTCCTAATGCAGGATGGATGGGTAGATAGATGCAAACAGGAAAATAATATTTCTTCTAAAATTCAGAAGATCTTTCTTCCTTTCCTTTTGTCTCCATGTTATTATTGCTATTTTTTTCTATGATTTTAAGAAATCACTCTCAAACTTATAAATTCTCTTTTTGGTAAATAATCTGGAAAGAGGGGTGGTATACCACCAGGTTAGCTATGAAAAATCAAGAAAATTAACCAGTGTCATCACTATTGAAAATCATTATGTCAAAGAGAGGCCAGACCTAGCAGGGGAATACAGGAAATATTTGTGACATTGCACTTATAAATAACGCACATTTCACCTATAAATGAAGAACATAGTTAGAAGAAGTTAGAAGAAAGCAGTGATAATAAAAGAGTTGTTGCGAGACTTCATTTCCTATTGTCAATAAATATTCAAAAGAATCCTTTTTTCCTGTTCCAAGAAACACTATGCTTCCTCTCTTGTACCAAAATTACAATTATAATTTCTTCCTTTTATCTGAGTTTTGTTTTTCAATAGTATTTTTAACATTATCGGTTTTAGACAACAGATTGTCCTTAAATTCACATTAAGTGACAGCACCCTGTAAAAACTTGTTTTTGTCTCAATTTTACAAATGTCTAACCCCAGAAATGACTGGGGAATAAAGTTGTTGGAGTCTATCTGGAGTCTAACTTCATAACATGGCTTTTTTTCTAGCTTTTTTTTTTTAATCATCTACCAAAAAAGCTGTAATTGGGTGATTGTTCTGTATAAAATTCACACATTATTGATTTTCATAGAAAACAGCATTTTCTGGATGGAAAATATTTCAGTGCGAAACTAATTCCTGCACAGAAAACACCGTTTTACGCACAGAATATACTATGTTCTATGCAAATCAACCATGTGCAAATTTTACACAGAACAAACATCCAATTACAGCTTTTTTAGTAGTGGATTGCAAATTAGTGCAGCTGCTTTAATTACTTCAGTGAGTTCTTTTAAGGTCTATTGTGTTTTTCCCAAACTTTTTCAGCCAGCATTTTCATTTATCCCTAGTATACGTGGTGTTGCCTGGGATTTTACTTTCCTCCTCTGCACTCACCTCTCGTCTCCAGTACCTGTAACTTTCCCCTATATTTTCCAATGCAATCTGTATTCAGAGTTATTTACATACACAGTTTTGGTTCCTGAGAGAATACACTCTCTTCCTCCTTGCTGCTAGGCATCTTCTCCATAGCAACCAGCCTATTCCAATACCTGTAACTTTCCCCCATAGTCCCCAATCCAATCTGTGTTCTCTGGTGATGTTGATGTACAGTAGAGTCTCAGTTATCCGACCTAAACGGGCGTGCGGAGGGTCGGATAACTGAAAGTTCGGATTACACGGACGCCCGTGGCAGCCGCCATTTTGGGGCGTGTTGGGGAGCGTGTTGGGGCGGGCCTGGGGGTGTGTCGGGGTGTGTCAGGGCATGTCTGGGGGTGCGGAAATGCCTACAGCCATGCCCCCAGGCCGCCGCGACGTCGGTTAATCCGGAGGGTCGGATAACCGCAGGTCGGATAACTGAGACTCTACTGTACTTGCTTTTATTTTTTTGCTTTCTGTTGAATTTGTGCAATGGCTTTATGTTTTCCTGGAAGCATTTTTTGTTTTGAATTTCAGCTTTAAGATTCCTCACATATGCAACACAAACAATCTACTGTGTGGAGTGAGAAGACCTTGTAACTATGTTGTGTATGTCACTTTAATTTCTCTCATATATGCCTCCCAAATGTTTTCTGGCATCCTTATTGATGATAGGCCTCATCTCCATAGCAACCAGCCTGAGGCCCAAGAGCTCTTGGCTGAGAATTCTAAAGGCCCCTCCCTAAACTGCCAGCCCCAGGATTCCATAGAATCTGCACAGCCAGCCAATCATATGAGCTCTTTGCCTGCCTGATGCAGACAAACAGACAAACTCACAAACTCACAGACAAACATTGACTTTTATTTAGTAGATGTTGGTGAGAAGACAGGAGGAGGATCAGCATCTGACTCCTTTCCTTGAGTAGCTTCAAGATCCACACTGTATGGTCAGGGCTCTGCCTCCCAGAGAAGGATTGCCAACTAAATCATTCAGCTCCCACCGCCGCCACCAATTCTGTCGTTTTTGCTCCTGTTACCTTTGTTCAATGAGGCCTCCTTCAAGTGAGCCACGTCACTCTACCTAATTTCAGGTAGACATCTTCTTCAAACAAGATCTGGTACTCAGCTAAGACTTTATATCTTTCTTGGGCTATGCAAACCTTATCAGACTCCAGCCCTTCTTAAAGAGTAAAGAGTTTAAAGGGCTAAGGCTGTGGCTTGGAGTCTATTCCTCCATTTCCATTACTACTCAATCATCTGCCTTATATGTGGCCTATATCTGTAAGCAGTCAATACATAGTCAGAGAAGCCTTGAGTGGAAAAAAAAGCAGTTTCCTCAGGGATAATCCTCAACTATAAATGAAGAAGCATTTTTCTATCAAGTATTTTTGAAAAGGGAATGGATGTGAGACAGCTTCATGAGATCTTTGGCTCTTTTCTTGGCTGTCAGTCTATTCACATGAAGATCTCAAGCAAAGTGTTAATGTAGAGATACCTCTGGGAATCAAAATGTCCATGAAAGACTTTTTCCACAGAATACTGCTGACTTTGGAAAATAAGTGTGGGTGGAAGCTAGATTGCTACCAGCTTTCATAAAACACAATTGGAATAAAACAGTATTAGATTAGTTGAATCATGCATTCCCCTTAGTTTTAGGAACTGGATTAAATATAACAGAAGTACAAAGTACATTAAGATTAATTTAATTTCTAAAGATGATACAATCATGAAAAATATTGTTGCAAACATTATAATATAATTAGATTCATCATGAATATATTTACCAGTGTAGGGATAATTTGAATTCATAAGTAAAATTATTAGCACAATGCATTGCAAAAGAGACTCCAACACTACTGTTTATGCCTCTAAATAGATCTACACCTTGAACAAGTACTTATCTTCTTTTCTATATTTTTCCAATTTCAACTACTGAATTGCAAATGAAGTCCTAGTCAAAATCTGATACTTCCTTTTTTATTTAACAAGGCTGCTTTATTGCTCATGAGATTCAAAGGAAATCAGCCGCTGTCTGAAGAGCAAGAAACTGTAGTAATGGTTTGAGTATTACAGAGATTTAAGGAATTTCAGTGAATAATCCCTCTGCTCAGAAAAAGAAATGATAAAACATAGAAAGTAACTTGACCTATCTAGAGAGCATAATGTGCCATAAATAACCAATGCCCTGAATTAACATTGGTCACCTTATTTAAGTATAGAAGATCTAGAGGAGAAAGATGCTAAGCTTAAGGCCTTACTGTATTGATGTTGTATTAAAAGCAATGACATTAATCTATACTAGTTCTGCAGTACTGTGTGTGTATTATTACAACTATTACTATTACTAGTCCTATGTGTGTATTATTACTTTTACATGTTCTCTCATACCAATGCATTTCATGCCAAGACTCATATTTGTAAGCGGAGAATGAAGATCAACACATTTTGTGTTGGCAGTCCCTTAAAAAGATTATATTGTATTGTATTATTATATTATTATTCTCTTAGAGCTGTGGATGGACTCAATTTCTATTGAGTTGTGTATGGATTCATATTAAGCACACCCAAGGGCATACTCTTAAACACTTTGTCACTCATGTTAAGTTTAGCAACCCTTGCATGCCTGTACACAGTAATTGCTAGCTTGCATGTTTGCAGACTTCCTGTTTGTTTTCTTTACAGACTGAAATTCTTCTTGCACCAGTATAACCTGCAGCTATTTTCTTTCCACAGTCTCTCTACCTTAAGACCATGTATGTGACTAGGCACAAATATTTGTGCCTTTATATGTTTTACAAAAAATTAAGGTTATTTCTTTCTGTGCTAGACCCTGTGCACGAGGTTGGGCATTGAGCTGCATGTTTTAGCTCCTCCTGATTATTCTGTCTGAGGGATCCACATTTCCAGCAACTCATACTCAAGCCTGTCAAGTCAAGCCTCTTAAGTTGTAAGAATCTACGATGGACTTGGCTGACATCCCAAGGCTAAGCAGAAGTGAACATCTCAGCAAAGTGTCCCTTCCCCACCCCCCACCCCCACCCCATGAAATAAAAGAGAGTAAAGATGACCCTCTGAAGCTTCATGGAAGCTTTGGTTTTGGAAAAGCAGATTGTCTGGCACCAGACAATCCTTTTCTACAGAAAACACACAGGGTTAGGGAAGGAGTAGAGAAAATGAGATAGAATGATTGATAAATCCATCACTGTGCTTTGAAAGCAGGATGGAACTCAGTTAAAATATCCAGGGGCTTCTCCTCTCAGTTTACTACATTGCTCTGTAGTAGTGTAATGTTTTCCATCATGTGCCAGGTGGGGGATGAGGCATCATACATTTAAATTCTCTTTTTCTTCTTTCTCTGTGTCTTTTTTAAAAAGACCAGCTATTCCTCCAGTGACAAAAATCTTTTTATTCAGCAGACTTTAAGGTTTGCTGTGTTTAGCTGTCTCCAGCTCTTCCCCTCAATATCTCTGTCAGTAAGACAGTAAGTTCATTTTCTCTGTCCTGAGGAAAAATGAATTTGAACACTATGTATGTGTGTGTGTGTGTGCATAAAGGTGAACACACTATTCAGTAACGCTATTTGACTGTTTTAAAAGGTCTGAAGTTGATTCCAAGCATCATAACCTAGCCTCTGCAGCTACCCTTCTGAAACTATGCAGCTTGCTGTCCAGAAGAAACCACCATGACTTGTACTTATTTTCATATACATTCTTCAAAAAGAGGGAGAAGGCGAAGTCAATAATCTTTCTTCCCTCATATTTGGACTCCCTTTCCACATGAACAACAGCACCTTTACTTCAGAAACTGTACAAGTTTGCTTCTTATGACCATCTCTTTTCTATTGGTCATTGTTATAGGAGTGGTCTGCTTTTGGTAGCCTGAGAGTAAGTATGGTGTGGTGGGTTTGAGCATTGGACTATGACCCTGAAGACGAGCATCCGATTCCCCACTCAGCCATTAAAACCCTCTTGGTGACCTTGGGTGTGTCACATAGACTTCAGAAAATCCCAACGTAAGTCCTCTGTAGGGTCTCCATAAGTCACAAATGACTTGAAGGCACACGACAACAACAACCCTGAAAAAATATAGGGAGATCAAGGCCATTTCCACATAGGGTATTTGAAAGGGTGCAGTCCGTCCTCCAGGAAGGATGTCTGCACCTGGAAGCAGGCTGGGTCCAGCCTACTTAATGTAGATCCGCACCTCAGCCCGCTCCGGAATGACCCCAGGTGGTCGTCCATCATGCTTTTGAATGACCAGAAAAATCAAGTCTTTCAAGATCACGGAGCGTGCCACTGCAAGCCTGCTCCCTTGTGCAGATTCGCAGGCTCGCACCAATGTGAGCCTGCAATCTGCCAGGGGCGGGCATTAGGCTGGCGAGCTTCAGCAGTTGGTCGAGACCATCGACCAACCGGAAGCCGCCATTTTCGACACCAGAGCAGTGCGGAGCAACGAGCACGCACTTCTCCGGAGCAGCCTGGACCAGACTGGTGAGCCAGAAGATCCGGTAAGTAGCGGCGTGGGGCGATTCTCTCTTCCCGTGCGGAAATGGCCCAAGTTTGTCCTTTTGAATACCATGAAAATTGTGTTGAGGTTTGTTGGGCAGAATTCCCATCTCCTGTAGCAAGGGACTGATAAAGCTGAAATTTTCTTACAGTTCTGCCAAGGTATACATTAAAAAGCTATTGGCAGTTCTTTAAACACACACACATAGACACAATAGTACATAGTACAAAACCTATTTTCTATCTATCTATCTTATCTATCTATCTATCTATCTATCTATCATCTATCTATCTATCTATCTATCTATCTTTACATTTTCATAGGAATTTGGAAAGTAATTTCTCTTTCCCTCCCACCATTAATCCTGTCAGTTGAATCTTGTTCTGAAACAGAGGAAAAAAGGTTATAGCCATTTTTATTTCCAGTTACAGTCAGATTTCTAGGTCATACTTACAGATGCATAACCTGGAGTTGAACATCCATATCTGATCTGCATTCATAAATACATCTGCATTAGTATCCTTCTAACTGGCACAGCATTACTCACTGGTGGGAGAGAGGCAGAAACATCATCCAGCCATGCCCTGATTACCAGCAGAATGGACTTCTTTCTCCTGGTGCGGCTGATGTCCAATAAAGCAGGTAACGGGATGTCAGGCCTATACATGCTACTTAGTTACATATAGGTAACTAAGTAGAATTCTGGTCATCATCATCGTCATCATCATCATCATCGTGATTATCTTGCCTTTTCCCCTATAATTGGACTCAATGCATTACCAGCTTATTAGAAACAAAACAGTTTAAATTTATATAAATATAAAAGTTATTTAAAACAGTTAAAAATACGAAGAGGTGAATCCATTTAAAACTCAGTAAAAAAAATCAACAAAACAGCATGCCATTTTGAGCCCATCAAAATCATTTTGTAAAAGCATGATGGAACTGGATTTTTTTTTTCTTGTCAGCAGAAGGAGAGTAAAGGAGTCTCTTGAGGGAAGGAATTCCAAACTCTGGGAGCAGCCACCAAGAGCCCTTACCAAATGAACCTGAGAATGTGGTTGGACAGAGAGAAGGACCTTTCCCAAAGATCTCAGAACTCAAGACAGGTTGTCATGATCATCACTGAGAAGCACAGATCCTTTAATTTTGAAATCTTGACTCAACTGGAAACCAGAATCTAAGAAAACTGGCTTCAAATTATTCTAAATAGAATCAAATCACTTTTAGAAATGCCAGATCAGAGTCAAAACTTAATCTGAAGGTCTATGCACTGCCTTAATGCGTTGACTGGCTGTGATTCCTCAGTGGCTGAACATAGCAAAAACAAAACTGAAAAGACTATTCTACTTCTACTTACAATGCAGGCTTCTGCATTTTTGTGTGTGTGTTTGATTTTTGTTTTTGTTTTACTTTGCACCTTTCATGGTTGAACTCTGTCAAGAACAGACATGAGGATGAGATGAGATAATTTTAGGTTCCTCACTGTCAGTCCTTTCTACCCTCAGCATTTGTGGAATGTGTAGGCTAACTGAAATGTCACATGTGACTGCTTGGAGAAATAACACATTGTAATACAAGCTACAGCTCACACTGGGGAGTTAGCAGGTGGCAGGAACAAGAGGTTCAATTATCTGTTAGCAGGTAAGATTCTACAGAGCCCTATTTTGCATGAAGTTTGTCTTAGTTTTATTTCCTCAGTAGCTGAGCAACTTTGTTTTGGGTTCTGGGTTTTCATTTTTTAAAAAATCTATTGCAAGAACTGAGATTTGGAAATATGTTGTCCTCCTTTTCTCCTATTACACATCTTATTTATTTAATGCATGTCTTGGATATATGACATTTAGATCCTAAAAGTTTTGATATGAAAATATATTTATCAGACCTTGGAACATGGAAATATATTGCTACTGGGGGGGATGTATTTCCACTGTGTATTGAGCTAGATGGGCTTAGATAATTTTGTTGGCAATTTTTGTGGTCATGTGTTATGACCAGACACATTTGGGAGGGCATGTTTGTGCAGAAGTTTTTGTTAAGGTGTAAGGGTTGATGAACACCTACAGGCCACAGAGGTGACTGATGGTTTCTGAGTCTTTCTGTTTGGAACTCTGGGATCTATAGGTAGGATAGGGATAATGTTAGTTACCAACTTAGTTCATTCACTCCAAGATATGAAGTTTCATCTGTAGGTGATGTGAATTATCCCTACACTGGAAATGGTGCACTCCTGGGCTGGGGTAAATGCTTTCTTATTCTTCCCATAGGCATCAAGACTGGGTTATACATTAATTTCTCACACAATTTGAGTATGGCTCTACTTAAATCCATTACTCTCTCTCACACACATTTGTGTCCTTTACTTTTTGAAATGTATATCACATCTATTGTAGTCCAAAAGATCTGAAGGATATTAGCTTGGGAAAAGATTGTCTTAATGTTTACAGACCTCCTTAAGGCATCAAGGATGTTACCACATTCTTATAGTGGTGGTGTACTTATCAAAAGTAAGGTTTGTTCTTTGCTTTTAATGAAGAGTTAAATAGCAAGAAAGAAACTGCAGGAAAGAAGCAACCCTTTGGGTCTCACTCTTGCCACAATGCCAGATTTCTTCTCATTTGTTATCTAAAGCTGAATGAGTGGAGCATGCTTCCCTGTTCTGTTCATTGCTTTTCTTCTTAGTGCTGTAGAGGGATTCTTCAGGAAGTGAACAGCTCAGGAGAATAGGCTTAATTATAGTCCTGGCTGCCAACCTGAGTAACAACACTGTGGGGCTCAATTCTTTGCATCTCCTTAGAAGAATTATTGTATTCATGAAACTTTATATATTTCAGGAAGCACAGAAGCGACAGTACTCCTGTATACATTATTCGCTTCAGACCTCTCAAAAGGTTACTACTGCAATGAAAGCTACTGCCACCGGTTATGTTTTTCCTTCTTGTATATCTGGGAGCAATGTCCAAACACTGCAATGCACATAAATCTCCTCTGAAAAAAAGCTCTAGTGAAACTTTGTGTTAATATGACCAGATAACACAGATCATGAAGTGCTTATAAACTGAAACAATAAATATCAACACTAGTGCTATCAGCCTTATTACAGAGTTAAAATGTGGAGACTGAAGACCGCGAGTCCTTCAAAATAAGGATCCTACACTGTTACCCCGCTTCTCTGAATGCTTTTAAAAATTAAATTCTCCTGATCTAAATTTCTTTCTAGATTTTGTTAAAAAAAAAAAATCCAAAGTGGAACAGAGAACATCTTTCATTCTACTACTACAATAATGACGACGACGACTACACACACGCATACACACAAACTTGGGAGTAAGAAAGGACAACAAAACTGTATGTAAATATGAGGCTTAACTTTATTTAAGTATTTTTAAGTTATATTGATCTGAAATATTTGGTTGTTAACATCAAAAAGTGAAATCTCAGAGGCCATTTTGTAAGGTTAATTTGAAGGTGAAACACTTCAGTTTAAAGACATTAAGGAGACAATGTCCCATCGCATCCTGTCACAGTCAAATTTCCCACCTGTGTAGACAGAGAGGTGGTCCTGATGGGTGGGCCACAGTAGGGTCAGCTAGCACTTGTTGTGTGCTAGTACTTGCTGTGGTCCATTTGTCAGTCACCTATGTACATGCCAAATTATTATTGACTTTATTTATATGCTGCCTACAGCATTTTCTAAGGCTGAGAGCATGTGACACACTCAAGCCCCCCCACCAATGGGTTTCCATGGCCAAGCAGAAAATTAAACACTAGTCTCCAGGGGTGTAGTCCAACTCTCAGACTACTACACCATGCTGGATCTGCCTACGCATTAAAAATATCACAGACGTACAAAAAGTCTACATTAAAACCAAATTATATTATTAACTATATTAAAAACATACACTCTAAAAGGATTTTTAAAGTTATACAATACAGTTTGAAACAAAGCAGCACTTACAGCTTTGTTAAAAGCCTTCAGCTCTAAAATCCTGTCTGAATAATAACAATAACATTAATGTCTTCACCTGTTAACAGAACAGCAATGAGCAGGCCATTCTAGCCTCTAGCTTCCCAAATGTATGGGCAGCAACTAAGGCCCTTTCCAGACATGTTCCTGCGCGAAAACGGGACTCACCAGATTTCCTGACTGTCCAAGTTAGTCTGTTGCGACATGGAGCAGTGTGAGCTTATCACTCTGCGCTGCTCCGGTGTCCAAAACGGTGGCTTCCAGTTAGTGGAGGCTCTCCACCAACTGGAGAAGCTCTCCAGCCGAAAGACAGCCCCCCAGAAGATCTGCAGGCATGCACTTGCATGTGCCTGCAAATCTGCTCTGGAGTGCGATGACGGAGCGGCACAGAGTCAAGCGCTCTGTGCTTTTTAAAAACCTCTAAAAAGAGGTTTTTAAAAAGCACGCTGTGCGATCAGTATCAGTCGTGCAGAACTGGAATGAGGTATGGAACTACAAAAAGTAGTTGATCCCAGTCCACTCTACTGTGCAGAAGACCTCCGTCAGAGGTCGCTCTACACCATTTTAAAAGCCCGGTGCAGAAATGGTCTCTCCCATGTTTCAACCAACCAAAGCTGTGAAGGTGGTTGAACTGAGGGGAGGACTTCTCCTGTAGATCTCAGAGGCTAGGCAGGCTCATATTGGAAGAGACAGTCTGTCAAATAGCCTGAACCTAATCTGTGATGCCTCAATCATATGATTCACCAGTAAATCCAAGTTTGCATAGCCACCATGGGCTGCCCTTTGCTGCCTAACCTTATGTTAAAATCCAGTTAGCCAAATGCAAAATGATATAAAAACCTTACACATAAAAGACCAATTAGATTAAATGAAAGCAATAAAGTAACACAGTTCTATATTATACACTGGTCAAAATATAAGTGGAACATACCCACACCCATGCCACATCATGAAGTAAGGGGGGAAATAGTCAACCTTTGCCCACTTCTGCTAGTCCCCTCAAAATAAGGCCCAGCAGGGCAACTAATTAAACTCATGCTGAAAGCTAAATGGGTGGGGGTGGGTGGATGGGTGCTGCAAAAAAAAAAAAAAAGGCCCAAACGAGAAACCACACATAAGGATGGGGACTGATACCACAAGAATCACCCAATGTATGGCAGCACCTACACTGGCTGACCCCTCCCAGGTGTGGAGAGTTGGCAAAGTCAGATAAGGAGTGACATCATAAGTCAGAAATGTGTATACAATGCTGAGAACATAATTGATTGATTGATTGATTGATTGATTGATTTTTGTGAATGTGAACTTTTTAGTCATGTCTTTTACCCCATCCACTGCTACATTACTAATGTCAAAATGCATTTTGTAGAACAATTTTGAAACAGTATTAAGATCATTGCAGTCTAAACAAGTAAGGCTAAGCTTTTTTAAAAAAACAAACAAACAAAAAACCTTTTTAAATGCCATTTCCAGACAATTTTCCCAGCAAATTATACTTAAAGTCCTTCAATCTAAATATGTGAAAACACCCCCACAAGTACCCCAGAACCTTATATTTCCTTGAAATATATCTATTTTCCTCTGCAGTCCTCTCAAATCAGCAACAGGAAATGATATAACATCATTTCCTGGTCCCATTTTGAGAGAAACTGCAGAGGGAAACAGAAGTATTAGAGCTTGGGCAGAAGAATACAGGTCTTTAGTATGGTTGGGGGAAATGTGTCCCTGGCACCCATCCTTGTGTATTGTCTAAAAGCTCTATGAATTTGTAAGCAGTATCAAAACTTTCAGTGATACTGCAGCAATCACCAGGAATGTGTCCATACACCAGACAAATAAATGAAGGCTTACTGTAAACATCACAAAGGGCAGAGGTTCAAATACAGAACTCCTTCCTATTCTTGAGGAGATTCCAGCTGGTGTCTGACATTGTTTTGGTCAACATGGCCTTTGGTTTTTAAACTGGATTTTAACATTGACTTTTAAAACCTTTTTAAATGTGTCATATACCTCCTTTTCAGGTGCAGGTGGGCAGAAAAATGATTAATAATTTGTTGTTGTTGTGTGTCTTCAAGTCATTTCCTACTTATGGACACCCTAATGAGAACCTATCATGGGATTTTCCTGGCAAGGTTTGTTCAGGGGAGGTTTGTCTTTGCCTTCCTTTGAGACTTAGGGAGTATGTCTTACCCAGGGTCACCCAATGGGTTTCCATGGCCAAGTGAGGATTCCAAAATTCATCTCTAGAATAATAATCCAATGTTCAAACCACTACACTGGATCTCGATCAATAAGCAGTTCTAATAAATAAATACTAATTTGGACCACAGTCACTGTGAGTAACACTAATGGCATTATAACTGGACTGAATCACATCTGCAGAACTCCAGGCAGAACTACAGCTGCATTGCATTATGTCTAATGTAACTGAGGCCATTTCTTCACTACACTGTAATAGTGATATTATTCCACTTTCAACATCCTATGGCATCCTGGGGTTTGCAGTTTACGGAGGGGCATTTAGAATTCCCAGTCAGAGAGCTCTGTGGCCTCAGTAAGCTACAAACCCCAGAATTCCACAGGATGTTGAATGTGGAATAATAGCACTATAACAATGTAGTTTGGAAATGGCCCAAGTCTCCATGATATGCACAGGAGGCTGGCTGAGTACTCTCTCCTGAAGGTGATAGAGCAGTACATTCCCAAACGTACATGCAAGGTTCTCCAGTGGCAAGTTCTTCCCTGTTCTATTCAGGGCAAACTGGTACACAGTGATGGTTAACTAAGGCTGCAACTTGTTTACACCTAAATACCCATCATGCTAAGGCCATATTATAAACAAAATGAATAATGTAATACCCAGAATAATAATAATACCCGGAAAGATCCTGGAGCAGATCATTAAGCAGTCAGTTTCTAATCACTTAGAAAGCAAGGCGGTAATCACGAGAAGTCAACACGGATTTCTCAAAAATAAGTCGTGCCAGACTAATCTTATCTCTTTTTATGATAGAGTTACTAGCTTGATAGATGAGGGGAATGCTGTGGATGTAGCATATCTCGATTTCAGTAAGGCCTTTGACAAAGTTCCCCATGACATTCTTGCAAAGAAACTAGTAAAATGCGGGCTGGACAGGGCTACTGTTAGTTGGATTTGTAATTGGTTGACTGACCGAACCCAAAGGGTGATCACGAATGGCTGCTTCTCATCCTGGAGATAAGTGACTAGCGGGGTGCCACAGGGTTCTGTCCTGGGCCCAGTGCTGTTCAATATTTTTATCAACGACTTGGATGAAGGAATAGATGGCATGCTCATCAAATTCACAGATGACACCAAATTGGGAGGGGTTGCTAATACGCCTGAGGACAGGATCAAAATTCAAAATGACCTGGATAGATTGGAGAGCTGGGCCAAAGCTAACAAAATGAAATTCAACAGAGAGAATTGTAAGGCCCTACACTTAGGTAGAAAAAATGGAATACAGAAATATAGGATGGGGGACAAGTGGCTGGATAGCAGTACATGTGAAAGGGATCTATGAGTCTTAATAGACCACAAGCTGAACATGAGTCAGCAGTGTGATGCGGCAGCCAAGAAAGCCAATGCAATTCTCGGCTGCATCAATAGGAGTATGGTGTCTAGATCAAGGGAGGTACTGGTACCACTCTACCCTGCTTTGGTTAGACCTCATCTTGAATACTGTGTCCAGTTCTGGGCACCCCAATTCAAGAAGGACATGGTCAAGCTGGAGCAAGTCCAGAGAAGGGTGACCAAAATGTTGAGGGGCCTGGAAGCCATGCCCTATGAGGATAGACTTAGAGAGCTGGGTATGTTTAGTCTGCAGAAGAGAAGGTTAAGAGGGGACATGATAGCCATGTTTAAATATTTGAAGGGATGCCATGTAGAAGAAGGAGAGGGCTTGTTTTCTGCTGTTCCAGAGACCAGGACAAGGAGCAATGGATTCAAGCTGCAGGAAAGGAGATTCCACCTGAACCTCAGGAAGAACTTCCTGACGGTCAGGGCTGTCCGGCAGTGGAATATGCTGCCTCGGAGTATAGTGGAGTCTCCTTCCTTGGAGGTTTTTAAGCAGAGGCTAGATGGCCATCTGTCGCGAATGCTTTGAGGGTGTTTCTGCATAGCAGGGGGTTGGACTGGATGGCCTGTGTGGTCTCTTCCAACTGTACATTTCTATGATTCTATGATTCTATGAATATCACCTTCTCAAGTGTTGCTGCAGTCTGAGGTCTCCTCTTTGTTTCTTGCTGGATTTCAGAACTTGTACACACCTAGAAAACAGCCCTGCAAAATCTGAGGTATTAAGAGGAACATTTAAGTAGGAAACTTCTTAAGTAGGAGTTTTATTAAGAAATGTATTATATTAGTCTAATACAGTACTAACAATATACAGTAATACAACTTGATGAATGACTAGGATCCCTTTCATATTGCAACAGCAGTATATTAGGCTAATAGGATTCAGTCTTAATACACTGTGATGGATGATATACCAGGTATTGTGTTAAATTATGTATATTAGAAACCACTGTCTGTGAAGCTACCTCTCATTTTGTTCCTTACAGATAAAACTGTGCCAGTAATGATCCTGATATAAATACTAATGTATGGCTTGGCTTATGAAAGTGAAGCGATTGTTTAGCCTTTTTACCTTACTGGGGTTTCTTTTGTCATCATGTCCGTTTTTTCCTTGATCCACATAAGGAGCAAAAACAGACAAGGGAAAATGAGAGTGGAATTTACATTATTTTAAAGAGTCATAGTGATATGCAGGCTGCATCTACATTATTTAGCTACATCTCTTTCATATCATTTTGAGTTTTTTTTTGCTCCATCTTATTGAATTTGGATACCTGCAATGTGGTGAGGTACTTAGAATTCTCAAGCAGAGAGATCTAGAGCCTTTCTACAGCAAATTCTAAGTGTTTTACGAAACTACAAATCCTAGGATTCTGTAGAGTGAAGATATGGCAGTTATAATGGCAGGAAAGTTATACAATTCTGTAATGCAGATACAGCAACAATATTGAGGAAGAGCCAGAATGCAGTGCTAGACTTTATGGACTGAATGGAGAAGGTGCAAAAATCAATCACTGCAATCTCTGGTTGAATGATAAACTGATACACCTACATTAGGACTGACTTCTGTTGGAGACCCTGTAGAATCACTGCTATTCAACATCAATGAGAACTGGGCAACTTCAGCTGGTCTGGGGCTCTCTGGTGTCTATAAGGACTACTATAAATTCCAAAAGTGGAGGAGGGGGCAATCAGAAGTGGTTGAAAATTGTCTAGCACCCTTGTGACCCATTTAAAACATAAATTACCACACTTGCCTGTTTTCAGGAGAAGCAATTCCATCAATTTTTTCCAGAAAAAGGCATGTGAAGAGGACAGAGCACAACTGCATAATGCAACCCTGGAGCCAACTTTAGTTCACCACCAGACAATATAACCATGATCAATTAGTGGTTTAGCTTAGCATAACACAGCTTCCTAGGTCCATCGTTGTTGGGAAAGATTACTCTTTTAACATCCAATGGGATACAAATCGTTAAGTGAATTATATATATATATATATAAGAGATGGGCACTGTTGATTTTATTTATACTTTATATTAAACATAGGCTGGCATGCTGTTAGTGACATGCACATGCCAAGATGTGTCTAAGGTATGCATATGTCCCTCTTTGTATGGGGTGCAGGGAATATGCTCTTCCCTTTATGCTTGGTCCCAACCCCTCACAAGCCAATTATTAAGGTCTAGAGTAGTGGTTCTCAACCTGTGGGTCCCCAGATGTTTGTGGACTTCAGCTCCCAGAAGCCCTGAGCATTGACCATAGTGGCTGGGGCTTCTGGGAGCTGAAGTCCACAAACATCTGGGGACCCACAGGTTGAGAACCACTGGTCTAGAGGGTGCTTCTGCTACTACCTCTTAGCAGTGGGAAGAGGAAAGAGGAGGGGGAGGCAATTCACACCGTGAAGATACATCTGTTTTTGGCTCCTGAGGGAGGACAACGAGATTGAACCATCCCCAGGTGTACCATCACCACTCCACCACAACTAAGCTGAATTCAATTGCTAGTCTGCCTCCCTCTTTCCCCTCTCCACTGGCGAGCAGCAGCAACTGTTCATCCAAGGGCTTGGCAGCTGCCAGTAGAGGAGAGATGCGGAACTGCATGGGTGGAGCTATGAAGAATTTGTGCAGCTACAGGAACCTTAGAGAAGAGACAGCCATCATATGTACATTGGATCCTTGCCCTTGCTGGATCATTAAGACAGCCAAAGTAGGACTGGCATAGTCAGAGTGGTCAGTGTTGCTCTGTAGTAAGACAAATGTTACAAGCAAGGTCATTCAGTTGCCATCTTTGCAGACTGGGAATAAACATATGAAGTACAGACATACGGTATGACATATAGATCACAGCATATATGGCAAAAGAGATAAAACAGAAGGCTAGGTGCATTAGAATGTGTGTGACATTGAAAACCTAGTGGTACCTGAAGTGTTGGAGAAACATGTACTATAATGCAAATAAAATAAGAAATGTGACCTATAATAACCCCTCAGAGCTGCAAGATGTAAGCAGTTGAGACCAAGGAAAAGCTCCTAGCAGAGATAATAGCTCATATAATTAGGATGGCGAGCAGCCAAAGACTCCAAGTGTACACAAGGTGGAGTCGTATCTTAAGACCTTTGTTTTGATTGGATAACTGATACTTGTGTGAGGCTGAGAGGGAAAAAAAGGAGCCAAGATAGAGCCAGCAGATTAGACTGAAGAATACAAGGGAGACTCAATCCATTTCTGCACTATACTGTTATACTGCTGTTATTCCACTTTCAACATTCCATGGAATCCTGAGGATTGCAATTTAGGGAGGGGCATCTTTGGCCTCAATAAACTACAACACCAGAATTTCACTAGATGTAGAAAATGGTATAACAGCACTATAACAGTTTTGTGTGGAAATGGCTTCAATCTGCTAGCTCTCTGTTGTCTTTTCACTAACGGGCAAAGACCTTCTTGTTTAAAGCCTTGTTGGGCAGGGTGGAGTGAAGTGCAGTGAGGTGTGCTGTTTTTGGTATGTAATGTTTATTTTAAGTGTGTTAATTATTTTAATTCTTAATGTCTTAAAATTAGTCTTTTGAGTATGCAGTTTATGCTTTTTAAATTTTGTATTCCATATTGTTTTAGATGTTTTAATTTATATTATAGTCTACCTTGAGTCCCATTCAGGAAGAAAGCAAGACATAAAGAAAAGACAAACTTAGCTACTATGGCCATTTCCACACTATCCTTTGAGGCCCCTCCCTAAACTGCAAACACCAGGATTCCATGGGATGTTGAAAGTAGAATGATAGCACTATAAAGGGCTTGGAAATGACCCAAGTCTATAAATATATGAACCGTATCTAGAATTTTAAGAGCAAGTTAGTCAAGGGCTGAAATGCTAAAGGCCTTATCCAATGGATTTTTTTTTTTTTTTTTTTTGGCATCCTTGTCGGTGGGATTTTTCCTGAGACACAGCATGGTATAGTGGTTTGAGATTAGACTATGACCCTAGAGACCAGAGTTCCACGTTCTGCTTGGTCACGGAAACCCACTGGGTGACTTTAGATGCGTCACAGACTCTCACCCCATGATAGGCTTGCCTTAGGGTTGCCATAAGTTGGAAATGACTTGAAGGCACACAACAACAACAACAACAACAACAACAACAACAACAACAACAAGACTTTTTAAACCTTTTGTAATTTTGTTTTCATTTACTTAGCTTTTGTGCCAACAACAATAATACACTTTCACAGTGTTGAGTATTTTGTACACATCCAGTTGAATCAAGTCATTGCCATTCCAATCCATTTGAAGTCCATACTGTAACACAACAAAATGTGGAAGCGTGCAAGAGAGGTCTAATATTTTTTGCGTACGTTTTATGTATTGTGTGTGTACTTGTTTCATGTTGTGGTTATTTACTCAGTGTTTATTATGTGAGAGGTAAACTCTTCCCTCCCTTCTTGTCATAATTCTGTGGTCTATACCATCTTTTTTTTCTGGCATACATAGTATTCTCCATCCCCACATCATTAAAGCATTCTGCTCCTCTAAACATCCATTCATCGAGCACAGATATGTTTTTCTGTATTTGATTTACGTAGCAATAAATGAAGGCTACAACCTGATTTAGGATTCTCTGTGCTCACTGGGGAATGCAGGCAAATATTAAGCATAAGTCTCACAACAGCAAAGTTTTCATAAGACCATTATTCTTAAATGTTGCATGGCACTACCTGAATTTATTTTGCCGGCTGGATTCAAAAGTGTTTTGTTTGCAATCATCTGTGTGGCTGTGGTTGAAAGGAACTCAGGACCTTATTTAGTCCAATTTACAGGCCCTGAACTTATTCTTCAGTGGTCAGGGCCTTTAATTCAATCATATTTATGGAGTCTGGAGCTCTTCTATAGGAGTTATTTATGCTTATGTATTTTAAACTTTACTGTTCTGCTTTATCAGCTAGCTTCTAACAAAAAAAAATTATGAAATAATAGCACCTTAAAAAAGTGAATGGAAAAATAATCCCATATTAAAAAGTAGCAAACCTCTGATAACTGTACCAGAACTTGAAAACTTGACTTCATCCAATAATACCGCAAAGTAAATCACATTCTTCATTGCTCACCTCAGACTAACTCAGAAATTATCAGAGCTGATCTCCTTCTCCAAACTGATAAGTTAAAACATTGCTTTTTATCAGAATCATTGGGCCCTAATGATCATGTCCAAAACTGTACATGCGCATAGTTTTGATAACTTGTTTAGTATGCTTTAACTTGTTTAAATTATTCTTTATTACTGCTTTAAAATCTTTAAACTGATTTTAATTCTGCACCACCTTGAGATCCTGTCATAGACAGCAAGACAGAGGTGCATATCACACTAGTCATCTGTTTCTGAACATTCTATTTGAAAAAAGCTTCTCCTTTACAATGCTCTTTTTCTCACTATTAGAGCATTCACATTTCAATGGAGTTAGTATCCATATTTGCCTTCTTGCACTTGAAATATCCAATACCATTTACACAACCCTGTTTGCTGCTTACCCTCCTGCTCCATGATTGCAATTTTTTAAAAATAAAACAAGAAGCTGTAAATGTGCAATTAGGGACATACTATTACATAATGGAACCTTTACATAATAGTTCAACTACATAATAGTTCCACTATTATGGAACCACTCCTATGAAGATGAACATACGTCATACAGCTTTCACTTTTTCCTATGTTTGTCCCCCATGAACTAATACTTGCTCAATTCTCCTTTGTATGCTCCTCTTTCAACTTTTTAATATTTATTCTTTATTTGCTCTTTAAATTTTCCTGAACCTTGTAGTTTCTCTGGAAATGAATTCTTAATAGGGTTACATCAGAGTTGCACTACTGTGCTACTCCCTTTTTAAAAAAATGACCAACATTTAAAAAAAGAAAGAAAGAACACATACCAAATAATGGAGATCAAACTTATACTGGTTTGCATGAGAACTCTCAGGAATCCTGGTGTCCTCCCAGGCCAGCTACTGGAAGTAGTCTGAGGTTTCCCTTCTGAAGATACCCAGAGAGTCCACAAGAGAAGAACAATGAAACCTCAATAATATGTACCCCCAAATTGTGTGTGCCACAAGGGCCAACCAGTGATGCTAGTACCTCCATTCGAAAGTAGGGAATAATTAGCTCAAAAATAAGAGACTTGTGAAGAGGGAGCAACTTAGTGAGACATTGCCTATCAATGTTTATGGGCTCACGCAGGAAAAAGAACTAGCCAAGAAATAAAACTCTGAAACTCTTCTTTGTTTCCTTACCAGCCCAGACATTAAGAAGCTATCATAATCCCATCAATGCTTTGTCAGCTAAAACTGAGGCCATTAGCCCATTCCAGACCCCATTTTCCAGACCCCTTTTCCAGAGAGCCATTAACACATTCCTCCTCAGGGCAGAAACAGAGTATTCAAACCCTGAATCTGAGACAGACAAGTCATAGTACACTGGTCCTGGGTTGTCACTCTTCTGCGCAGATTCTTGTGCTACCCTCGGACCCCTAGTCTGAGGCCCTTTCCACACGGGGTAAAAAACGGCACACCATGGGGTGCACTAGGGCAGTTTGAAAAGTGGAGGTTCCACACCTCAAACTGCCCTCGCGCGGCCGCAAGGGGTGGCGCGGCGTGTTTTGTAAAAACCACATTTCATGTGGTTTTTAAAAAATGTGAGTGCGCTAACCCATTGCAGCGCCCCGTTTGAAACTGCAGGGATGCGCTAGCATGTCCCTGCAGAACTGCCCGGGGCGGGCTTCCGGCTGGCACGCTGCCCTGATTGGTTGAGCGCCGCCGGAAGTTGCTGGCCGCCATTTTAGGCACCGCCGAACGCCGCCAAAATTCACCAGCGTGTGGAGCGGCGAGTGCGCGCTCCCTGCAGGGACAGAGCAACCCGCTTCCAGGTAAGCTCTGCCCTTGCGTGCGCTGCCCCGTTTCCCCATCCCCCATGTGGAAAGGGCCTGTGACACATTGCTTCATCTCTTTTCTTCAGGATAGGTAATTTTCACCCACTTTGCCCCAACTTCTTGCCATTCAATTTTTTCTTCTTTCCTTTGGTTAACTTTGTGTGGTTGCAATACTGTTTAAATCTTGTAGGTGTTTGTGATTTTCCCCAATAAAACATTCTTTGAAACCCTGACTGGTTTCAAAGTACCTTGCATTACTACTGGTATACACAGGTGGAAAGATCCTGTAAAGTTACCCTCCCCCATTCACAGACCTCCCTTTAAGCTAATAATTCCTCACCATTCCACAGAGGCACTGACACCATGGCTGGACCTCTGAGTCACCCACCTTTTGAGGTAACAGAATAGGCACAGCTGATGCTCTAGTTTTTGCTGTGCAAACACACTCCGATCCACAGATGAAACCTGAGCATCCTCAGGCTCAGATTCAAGTCCAGGAGCATGTGCAAACTAAGATTTCAGGGAGAGTGTAACCCAATTCAGCACAAGCTGAATCTCTTTCTCTCATCCTCCTTTCACCTTACCAGGAGTACCTTTGTCTTGTTTTAATTTGTTTTCCCTCAACCAGTCCATCACTGACACCAAATATTGGTTTAGTATTGAAATAGCTTTCTTGGAGTTAGATGGAAAGAAGAGAAAGAGCTAGATATCTTCACCATATTGGTGATAACAAACCCTCCAAACTCTGAATAACCAGAGTTAGAGATTAAATAGTATATTGAGACAAAACCAAGCTCTGAAGGACTCCTCAGGACAATGGCCAAGGCACCACTTTCTGATTCTATTCCTGCAAGAAGGAGCATAATCATTGTAAAAAACATACCCCCAAATCCCTTTCAGATAGGTGGTCCAGAAGGATGCTATGGCTGATGGTAATGAAGGACACTAAGTGATCCAGCAGAACCAATAGGTACAGATTCCCCCTCTCTAATTTCCTGTGTAAGTTCTCCATTACATTACAGAACCTAGGACATGACCACTTCATATGAGGTTCCCTTCAGTTTGTCTGACAGCCTACTTGTTGTGTAGAGCCAAATAACAAGACAGGACTCCACCAAGCAAAAGAATTATAATCAAGTCCACACTGTCAATAAGGATGTTGTGAGAATGAAATGGTGTTGAAATGCCTAACAGTGGAAGGGGGATAGGATTTGTCCAGCATGATTGTTCTGGATAAATCAATGTTGGATCTTAGTGAGCAATTATTTGTTCTTTTTAAAAAGCTCTCAGATTTTAAAAACTACATTCCATAATTTTGTTCGGTATCACCATTTCCTTACTTGCCGATACATTACCTGATACCCAACAAATGGTTTCTACAAGTGCGTCCTTCGGTGAAATACTTAAATAGCTTGCACAGAATGAAAAACTGAGCTAAACACGCTAGAGATGAAAATAATTCCACTGGATTTCATAGTACAGTGATCACAAAAGTAAGAACTTTTGCATCCCCAAGTCTTGTAAGAAAATGGGCATCTCGTTTCAACTATTGTACTATGTGTATTCTAAAAATGCTAAACATGTAAGATGTGCATAATTGAACAAATATACAGACACATGTGTTAGTACAGAAAGGTTATGTAAATTACGTAGACTGTAGAATTAAATATCTACATTGGCAAAATGTGTTTAAAAATTGTGTGAATTGGATGCAAGAAAAAAACATAAAAACTTACTGCTTGGTATAAAACAAGAACAAGAAAAAATGTAGATAGGCTTTGGAGATTTTCACATCCTAGCTTATGCTCAACCTGAGAATCAGTTTTGTCTCTTTTGAAAGCTTATATCTTTTATTCTGAATACCGGTGTTCATCATAAAAATGTGCATATATCCTTTGGGTTCTTCTGTTACAATAAAACATTTGCTGTTAACAGTTACTATATAGTTCTGTAGAAAATATTTTCACAGAAGGTATCACAGGCAATACTTTCATCTTCTTCTTAGAAAGAGAGGTCACTGAAGAAGTTCATTGTCTACCTGTTCTACTTTTATATTGTTATTCTTCAAATCTACCTATAACACAAAAATAGGAATTGTTCAAGTTTCTCATCATTTAGATCTCCTGTGATGTGTCCAATTAATTAGCTGAAAACAGTTTCAGAGTATGAGATTTAATAGAAAAATAAAATAAAATATTTAACTACAATAAATAATGTAATTTGAGATATCAATTTTTAGATGAATGGTGAGACAAACACGTTCAGTGAAGTTCATATTTGCTGGGTTTAAATTATCTGAATAGTCACAACAAGAAGTCTACTTCCAAAGAAATCTCTCCAGGGCAATTGCTGAACAAAATGAATGAATGTACTAAATAAAATGGATGACCAACCATAGGAAGCAGATGGATATAAATGAAAATTTCAAAGTATAAGGTTTTTAAAATATATATATTATTGATCAATGCATGCATTGATCTAACAAAATTATTGGATGAGGATATTGTTTTGCTGATGTAATTCCATGCTATAATTGTTCAGGAAAAAATAAAGTAGTTTTCATTTAAAATTAATAGTGAAAATTAATAACACCTGAAAAGAATCTTCCTAATAAGCAAAATAAGTAAGTAAGTAAACACATCTTTGGTTCACATTTGTGTACTCGTGTTGGCCTGTAATATAATGATTGAGTATTCCTCAATCACTATAATAATGTAATAAAAACAGAGAGGATTATTTGTTTTCCCACTTTATACAGAAATGGACACCTAAAAATACATTCAAAGATCCTTTCTTCAGGTCAATCTACAGTCAGTGACCCAAAAGACTGATGTTGGAAGGGTGAGACCTTAGGGAAAAATAACAACAGAACATAAAGACATGTCTCCAGTCCTAATAAAAAAGGGCACTGATGTCTCAAATTGATTTTTTTTTCTTTTTAGAATTGCATTGGATAAAAATACTCTTATTTGTCTCTAAGCAATTCTTATTTAAGTTTAAACCACCTGATTGCCATCTAAGCTGTATGCTGACATTCCCTGCTGAGGTACAAAAATGGTCAAGACTCTCCTAAAAATGAATAGTGGGATGGAATTTAGAAAGAAGTATGATAAAAATTACAAATAGACAGACAGCTCAGTATTGATCAGCTATCCCAATGATGCCCTTGTGCATCATTTATCCTTCCAAGCTCATGGAATCTCTTGTACTGATGAAATATAGTGTTGCTACATCTATTTCCAATAAATCACCTTGTAGCTGATAATCTGTTGAAGCCACCATTGTTGCACATCACAACACAAAAGCAATTCTTACAGGCCCTGAACAATATAATGAGTAAGTTAATACTTAAATTACTTTCTTAGATATGGTACATTTCAACAGTTGGAAACTGCAAATAATAATTGATTACATAAACTTATTATCTGCACTCTGTTTCTTGCTTTAACGAGATACATATGAATAGCTGTGTAGTGGCACTAAATATATGCCTTACTAGCATATATTTATATCACATTAAACAGCCAGTTAATGATCAGATTAAAAAGAGGCATAGAAATAAGTTTCTTTCCTTTTTCCTCTGAATTGTGAGCAATCGTATTAATCTATATGTTCATAGTATTTTGACAATTATACTGAAATTGATAGGGTTTCAGTGGGATTGTTTTTATTTCCTTTGTCATTTGGAGTCATTATGCTGTTCGTGAATTTTATTAAAATATATTATTGAGTACTGAAACAGTGAACTGCTTAATTTATGAAAGATTCTGCATGAGAAACCTTTCCAATGGATCACAATATGAAACTAATACTAAAGACCAGTATTGCTGGCAGAAATCAAATAAAATTCTAAATTCCACAAAGGCATCCTAAGATTCATAGGGCTTTTAGGTGAAGGGGCTGCTGTTCATAGATCCAATTCTGCTTCTTCATCTTTTGATGAACTCCACGGCTAAGCATGTTTTCTACTAGCTGCAGGTTTTGTTCCCATGATGTGGTATAATTTCTTTGAGAATTATAGCAAAAAATTATAAAGTGCGGAAACTCTATGGATGGCAACAGTCTACCAGTCAACTCCTTGAAGTCATGGCAAAGTATTGGTTTAAAAGAAACATGCCACTATGTTCTTTTATAGATAAAATCCACCTCCACAAAAAAATAAAGCCCTTAAACATGCCCACTTTTCTCCAAAAGCTGGGAATATCATGGCAATATCACCTCCTTTTTTTCAACAATGAAAAAGTAGAATCCTACAAAATTGTTATGAGGTATTTAACCCAGCCTTAATTGTGCAGAAACTTCACTGACATCTAATTAGAATTTCGATACTGTTCAATTTTCACACATTAACATCTAAGATGATTAACATCTTGAGGGTGGGAACTTACAGCAGGAGTGTTTCTGACTGAACAAAGCAAATTACTGAAGTTATGTGATACAACTTGTTCCTTGCTCCAAAACAAATTGTGAGAGTTTTGGTAAAAAGATGCAGGGGTTTTTCTGTGGTAGTTCCCTTGCTGTGAAACTCAGGCCATTAATTTGCTTCTTTCTTGCTTTGTAAGCATGAATAAAGAGAGCAGCAATTGACTTGGGCAGTTACAAATGTGTAACCACTGTCGTTACATAGCTATGCGGTGACTTCTAGCCCAAGCTGCCCAGCCTCACTAACCAGGTAGCAACCAATGCAATTGAGCAGAGCTCTGTTTCCCTGTTAATCAGAAGCAGGTGGATGATGTTGCCACTCCTTCCCAAGAGCAATCTCCATTGTGACAGGCACAAGCTGGGTTCCTGTTGCAATCCTTATTGTACCAGAGATCACTCATGCAGGATGAGTAGGAATGCCAGTCAGATATTTCCTGATTGACAGAGGAGCAGAGCCTTGTCAATTGCACAGGCTGCTACTCAGTGGAAACTTCCATAATCCCTATGTATACCCCAAACTAGGGATTATGTAGGGGTTGTAACTATAAAACAAATGTTTGAATCTAAATTACACATTCATAATTTATTCAGTGGATTCCAGATATAATTTGTATTTCCATGGGACTTTTCCAAGAATGTCTAGGAATGCTTATTTTCTACTTCCACTCACCAGTCCTGCTGCTTAATTTTTTTTAATTCCTTTTGTATGGATATTTTAAGATTTTTAAAGTATTTTAAGTTTTCAAATATTTATATTAACCTATTTCTAATTGTCTAAGAATAATGCACTAAGGAACAGAAAAGAGAAAAATATTACCTAATTCTACAGCAGGAGAGGAAGTAAGCTTTCCTATATGAAATATGTTTCTACTTTGTTTAAATTGCTTGTAACCTGAATGTGAAACCTACCCAACTGTTGCATACATTCATTCAATTTATTTTCTGACCTCTGTTGGCATTCACGAGGTCTAAAAAAGCAATGGAGAGGCTGAATATTATAGCATCCATAAGTGTTCCAAAAAACATTTAATGTATTTTCTAGTACTATGCATTTATTTTATTCCACTTATATTTTACTAAAAGTAAAACAATTACAAAAAGAAATTGGGCTAGAGCATAACATAGAACTTTGATTAAAACATATTTAAAAGCACAATAATAAAAAATAGAGCTAGCAGCAAGGCGGTTAAACACTTCTAAACATAATCCACATCAAATAACAAAGGCCTACTTGAATAAAATACTATCTGCTTAATGGCGGACATGCTGTAAAGATGATGATTTATTTAAAGTTGCACTTCTATACTCAACCTAGGAATAACTCAGGGGGAACTGAGTGAATATTCATAGGATTATGCTACCAGTGTCTTCCTTCCATTGCTAAGTAGTCACAGTAGTTGTAGCCCAGGGTGAGAGTGCCACATCAATAGCTCTAAGCTTGAAAAAATACAGCAAGTAAATTGAGAGAATGAGCAGACAAAACCTATAAAAGTGTTGCTGATGAAGAAAAATTATTCATTTCAAATCCCTAAACTGGTAATAAATCATAATATATTAAATATTTCCCTGATTGTTCTCTAACTCTGTAGAGTAAAATGCAACCAATTTTCACTATTTCCTCTCACGCTGCACAATTAAATCACACTTATATTTATCCAGGTTGGAAATGTCTCTGCACTGTCATCACAATCTTTATATGCTCACTGAAAAAAAGCAGATGAGAAGGTGAGCAAAATAAGACAATTATCAGTCTTGTCAGAAGGTAATCACTGTCTCATTTCCATGCCATGACCCATGGCTGTAAGGGCATGGCAAGTTTGTGTACCTCCCAGAAGGAAGAGACATGTTGGGCATAGCAATGCTTAGCACCACAGTAAAGTCAATGTTGAGGGTAGAGTGTGAAGAACTCCCTTCCCCACCTGTGTCAGCTTCTTGACTCTCTTCCACTCAAGGAGAGAGGATCCAAGTGCAGCTTTGGGACATGGCAGATAGGTGGTGGTGAGGCAGTTTGCCACTGCAGTTTGTATACTGGAAGCCTGTAGATGAAGGTGATTAGGTATGGAGCAGACAGCTGGCCTCTGGGTCATGTTGCAGAGCTCCAGGCAGTTTTTTAACATCTGTGCTTTGTTGCTTCATTCTGCCTAGACCCGTCTTGCAAGCAAATTTCTTCCCTTACCTTGGTAGAGGCTCAGAGCTGGGCCTAAATTTATGAAGGTGGTCAACAAGGTTATGAATAGACACCAGCCAGATTCCTACCTGCTCTAACTAGTCTTGCCAGGCCTTGTTCTGGTGGTTCTTTGAGGTCTAGGAGGAGGCCTGTTCAGAGGCCTATGATCTAGTTGGACCTGGTGCAGCTGGTGTTAATTCTGGTGAATGGCCTAGCTAAACCTGTGGCTAGCTAGGCATGCTGCAGCATGTTTTAGACTGGAGTGGGGTGTCCTGCAAGATAGATGGTCTTGGAGAGTTGTTACATAACCTGCAGACTGGTTGGGCCTAATGTGGCAGGCATGATGTAGGAGGCCTGGA
The DNA here is from genome assembly GCA_948472985.1 of Iguana delicatissima. Classification (NCBI taxonomy): domain Eukaryota; kingdom Metazoa; phylum Chordata; class Lepidosauria; order Squamata; family Iguanidae; genus Iguana; species Iguana delicatissima. The sequence continues at coordinate 74,293 of CAOKZL010003381.1, read as the reverse complement.
GGCTAAGCACATCGCCTAGCTGGCCTTGCCTGACTGGCTTAGTGCATGGGGTTGGGATTCCAGCCTAGCTGAGATTAGTGTAAGGGCTCATAGCACAGCAATGAATTGCTGGCATAACTGGGTTGTGGCCCAGTTTAGGTAAGGAGTCTGGGGCTCCTGAGGTTTATTGTAGTCAAAAGAAGTGTTTGTTTCCTCAGCAATTCTTAGCCATTCCTGTAATTCCTGGATGTTGTTGTTGTTGCTGCTGCTGCTGCTACTGTTTTTAATGAGAATAGAGATAGGCTAGAATGTGTTGCTTCATGGTTACTTGTACATATTACAGGATCCATGAATCTGACCCTGAGCAAACAGCCTGCTATGTGCTCTGTGAGAAAAAAATCTCCTCCGGTTTTATGATGATGAGACAAGGATGGGATGAGCAATGATAAAGCTTTTATTTTGGTCGTTTAGGCATTAAAAGAGATGCACAGGCCCAATGGGTGCCAGCCACTTGTACAACAGTATTAGAAGTAGTGAGACTAGAGGAAGTTAAGTAATCTTGAGAGATCTTAACCACTTTGCCTGCTCTTGAGTAAGCAGGCCCCAGCATTGCAGAACAAGTGGTTCCAGCTGATGTGGCAAAGAATTAGGCTGATATGGCAAAGAATTAGGAAGAGATGGAAAATGCCAGATCAGGTCCATCTAATCTTGCTGAGCAGGGCATGGCAAGGGAGTCAGAAACACATAACACTACAGATTCTCCAGCTATTCTTTTAAGAAGTTGGAGGATTTTGTTAGATCAGCTCAGGAACAATGGTTAGGCACCTCTTTCCTCCATACTTCCCTCCACTAGAGAATGTCCAGGTCTTCCCACTGGTGTTTGTACACAAGAAGATGCCTGGTGAAAACAGCTTATTCATCACTTGTCTTATCTGGAGGTGGAGATCAGTAAATCAAGCAAAAACTGCTCATATTTGCATGTGTTGGCATGCCTCCTTTGAATTGTTCAGGTTTGCATTCAAAGGTCGGTTGCTACACAGACAAAGCTCTTCCTATGGGATACTCACTATCATGTGTTGCATTGAAGAAGTTTAATTCATTTCTAGAATGGGTACTATATCAGTACTTGGTATCCAAACAACAGCACATTGTCTAGATGATTTGCTCTTCACAGGCCCTTATGGAAAGGGGCAGTGTAGGAGTATTGTGGGTATACAGTTGTGCCTTTGCTGGACATTCCACTGGCAGAGAAGAAAACAAAGGGTCCATATGTCATTTTTCCTAGATGTGGAGTTGGGCATGGGTGTGCACTGTCATCAGCTGCTGGCTGACAAATTGCAGGGCCTCACTACTCAGCCAGATGCATTTTTGAGGTTGAAAGAAGGTTACTTTTCAGAATACATAGGAATTAGTTGGACAGTTAAAATCTGAGAGAGGTTTTTTTTCATAGGGTGTGTGATGCTATGATAGGCCTTACAAGACCTGCACACTGTTTGAGGGCAACAGCTGACATGAAAATGGACTTGACAGTATGCAAGGAGTTCCTAATTGGCTATAACGGAGTCTCATTTTGGAGGGAAGTCGTGAAACTAGGAGCAGAGCTCCAGATGCAGCTGGGACTTTGGACTTTGGGGTATATTTTAGGGATCATTGGTCTACCAAATCATGACCTGAGTGGTGGATAGACACAGAGATCATATATCATGTGCCACCTGGAAAAGGCTTCATCAAATGAGGAGGGAAGGGAAGGAGGTGAGCCAAGATAACAAGCTGCAGTCAGAACCAGAGAAGCATGGCAGTCCTGTCTTAGAACCAAAGGAGCCAAAGGCTGTTGTGGAAGCAGAGCCTAGACATCACATGTTGACTTTGAAAGAGTGAGTTGGAGGTTAAGCTACTTCATCCTTTGAAATGTTGCAGACTAAAATAGCAACAACAAAAGCACAGAGAAAAGTGTGGCATGCCTTCCTGTCAGAAATGACTGGGCAGCCTTTGTTAGTCTATAAAGATATGAGGTGACATGGGGGCCAGGGTGCTCACTCTTGGCAGTTGGTCTATGGGGAAATGCCCACCAGCATCAACTGAATTCTGCAAGTGGCAGGCCTTACTGCAATTTCAAGGATATAAATAGTTAAGGTAGCTCTAGTATAATCCATCACCTGTCTCTTGATTGTGGATGTGCAGTTGTACCCACTGACTGGTCATATTCTCCCCTACTCCATGCCCAAAGTGGGCTAATATCTGGTGAATAAGGACCTCAGTATTCTGCATTCCCATCTGATGCAGATCTAAATGATAAAAGATAAAAGATAAAAGACTAAATGACACCAAAGTGTGCCAATGCAGCACTATGGTTTTTTGGTCTAGAGCTATGATTTCTATATGAACCAAATTTAGAGTTCTAGAATTCTCAACAGCCACTTTGAATATAAAATGACAACATTCATACAATCTACTCATGTATATCTGCCATATGTCCATTTAGCATCATAGTTTCAAGAACTATATGCTATACAAAGCAATCTATATGAAAGAACAACCAGTGTATATTTTCACACAGCAATCCAAATTGCATGTAGAATGATATAGAACCTTTGGAAAATGAATGGATGAATAGGTTCTGTGTGGATGTTTTTGGTTTATTCTGAAAGGAATGCATAATTCTATATTGTAATGACCCAGTTCACATTAACAACTCATAGTATTAGATGAGTTAATGCAGGGTCACTGTGTGAGGTCTGATTAAGAAGCAGAAACTGGTTGAGGAAAAACAAATAAGCATTATTATAGGCACCCATTTTAAAGGAAAAATTTTTTGGGAACTACAGTAAACTGCATGCATTCTTGAGAGAGAGCTAGAAGATGACTGATGGGAGGAAGGAAGCGAAGATAGGGACAAGACAGATTAAGAACAGAAAACACCTAGTTCACACTAACTATCCAGGACTATTTTGATTGCCATTTGTTAACATTTTTTTTATCCTTTGTGCATGGCATTGCACTGTTTTCTTCTTCCAACAATGACTGATGGTAATGGAATGAGCCTCAGCATTTAGGACTGACACACTAACACTTCACTTTGCTATGGTTTAGTGTTAAGACCTAACCAAGCTAATGGCTACCAGATTCCCGTTTTACCTTTTCCTACCTCTCATATATTAAATTTACATTTTAAAGATTTTCTTTCTAGGTGCTCTATGTCTTCTAACTCTTAACAGAATGTTAACTTACCTGCAATTCCAATCATCCTTTTCATTTTTTTCCCAAACCTGTTTACATCAGCACCTTATCTCCATCTTTAGCTAAATTCTAGCTCCAAAGATATTAGGAGTTCAGCAAATAGAAGAGTCAATTGACCTCTGGGTAAGCTTATAGTAGAAGAGAAAGGGGAATTAAAGGTTAATTATAAAAGATGGCATAAATATCCTAAAGGCACCAGATCCCATCTGATCTTGGAAGCTAAGCGGCATCAGGTCTGGTTAGTAACTGCGTAGGAAATTGCCAGCAAATACCCTAGATTATAGATGCTGTGATTAGGGCTTTGCTGTTTGTAAAGTAGTAAGCAATATCTAGGTACATATTCATCAGAACTAGTATTTTTGGAGAAGGAGGAAGAGGAGGAGGAGGAGGAGGAGAAATTAAAGTTTTCTAAAGGAGAATACTTTCACTTTGAGATGATTATTTTTTGAGGTATGGCACCTTTTGGAAGTCAGTCAGAGCTTTTCTTTCTGAAAGGGCTTTCACACAGGAAACAAATGGTGCATTCCTTTGTTCAGATCTCTCCTGTCCATTAAAATTAATGGGGCAGAAACTGATATGAGACAAAGTATTCTCTTCTCTTCTTATACATGTGTGTATTAAACTAATCTATACATTTTAGCAAGAGAAGCTTTTCCTTCTCTACAGTTTTTTTTAATATATATGAATTTTAAAAAAACAACAACTAGAGAACGAAAAGCCACTCTTGCTAAAATGTATAGATTAATTTAATTTTCTGCACAAGTATTTCCTTTGTGCAGGGAAGTAATCTAAGAAAGAGCCAAACTAAATTCTCTCATGCTGTTCGTCAAACTAACCCTGAGGCTTTTAGATCCATTCAAAATACACACGCCACAAAAATACCAACAACCTGAGCTTTCCTGTTTCTCAATTGTACTTCTCATTTGCTGTCACAAGCTTTACTGCTTTAGTTACTGCATTGCCATTCTCTAGCCTAGAGTTTAGCAGTTGGGGGAGGTTAAATGAGGGCGTTGCTTCTTGAATAATAATTCTGTTCCCTCCTGAAATTTTCCTTCAGTCCCCCAAAATCCCAGCATAGCAGGGAGTGAGACTCTGAAAATCATTCCATCCCAGAATGCTCACATTCCTGGGTAATTTTGCCTTCCCCTTTTCTTTGGTTTCTTAATTGTTTTGCTAAATGCTCAACTGAAGTTTTATGTTACCATACTTCTAGAAATTTGGGAAATGAATGAAAATGCCATGCAGGGCTTAATGATTATTTGAGGGGGCAATGCCCTCATTTTGCTCCCTCCTATAGGTGCCCCACAGCGTGAAGACCTGCAGCTCTAACCCTCATTGCCACTGTAATTAAAATGTGACAATTTTGACATTTTTTCAAGGGAAATTACACCCTTGGGACCCTGTGGAAGCTGTAATATCTCCCCAAAGAAAATGTGTTCTCCCTGTAATCCTTGCTTCACTGAAAAACACAATATTCCAGATAGCAGGATCCATGCACATGAAACTGGCTCACGGATTCATTTTTGTGCACCCCTACTTTAGTCTATCCCTTTAGCTTTGCCTCTTCTGTTCTAGAATCCCTGTTAAAAATTACCATATTGTTAGCCTCAAATATTCTCATAACTTCAATAAGATGTTGCATGTCCCCACCCATGCTTCGATTGTTATTTGGTCATATCAGAGGTTTAGACCCCTGGAGAGAAAGCAAAGCCTTCTCTTGTTAAAATGTATAGAATATTCTATTTTCTGCACATGAATATACCTTCTAATCCAACAGACAGGAATATTGTGAGGACTAAAGGGACTGGCGGGTGGAAATGGTTTCTGATTATGAAAAGTATAGTGAGTCCAGTTCCGCCTGTTAGTCCCAACGAGAGTAGACTAGGGATGGTAATTCTTGATTGTCCCTGTCCCTATGGATGTCAGGAAAAATCCATCCAATTTTTCTTCCCATACTGTTGACGGGATTTTTTTTTTTTTCTGGAGCTGACAGGAAGCTTTTCTGGTTGACATGTACTGAGTACAGTTTTCTACATTCTTCCCTCCCTTCCCCTTCTCCCCAGCTGAACAAGAAGTGAGGAGGGAGGTTCTTAGACAGTTGACCACTCTCATTTGAGAGCTGCAGTCTCCAGCCAGGATTTCTGTTAAAGACTGAGGAAACAAGGGTTGCAGAGGAATGTTGTGGAGGAGGGAAGTTGCAGATGTTTAATAGCTAATGATCCAGTTTCAGTTTTTCCTATTACTTTACTTCTTTCAAACACCAATCCTGACAAGAGGCTGTGAAAGAAGACATTTCAGCTGTCAAATCAACTAGGGAAAGTGGAAACTGAAAAATCTTTTCACAGTCTGTAGCCATTACTTCTGTGAAAGTCTGGGGCTTGGGGACAGGGAAGTTTTAGGAAAAATAGAAGCTAGATCATCAAAGTGCTAAACATCCACAACTTCAACCCTCCCTCCCATCTTTCGCAGACAGCCTGACAAGAGGCCTTGAAAAGTTGTTTCAGTTGTCAAACCAGCAGGGATGATGAGGAAGGAAACTGAACTGTCTTTCCACAATCTCTCTGTAACTTCCCTTTGCAACTTTCTCCCCCACCCAATTTTTCACAGAAATCCTGGCAAGACACTGCAGGTCTCAAACAAAAGTTTTCAATTTTCCAGTAACTTCCCTCTGCCACCGCCTAGCCAGTTTGAGAGCATTAATATCTTTTCTCAGCTGATTATTTCTGAACAACTTTGGGTCTGAGGGAAAGAAGGGAGGTAAACTTGTGGGAAAATAAGACCCAATATGTGTCAGATGGAACAGCTGATAATTTTTCAGTGAAAGTTGTGCAGCTTTGGGCTAAGAAGAAAAAAAAATCAAGCAAAAAAAAATGCTTCCCCCCTTCCTGCACCAAATCCCAATGGAGTTGGGAACTCCAATTTCAACCCCATTTGGGATTTGGCAAATGGAGTCAGTAGAATTTATGTAGGTACTGATTTGCAGACTAATATGGTTCCCACTGATTCAGTGGGGCAAACAGTGATTCAGTGTAACTAAAAGACTAACATTGTTCTTGTTGAATGCCTTCAAGTTGACTTATGGCAAGCCAATCATAGGCTTTTATTCTTGGCAAGATTTATTCAGAGGATGATGATTATAACTGGCTTCCTTTGAGGCTGAGATAGTGTGATTTCTCAGGGTTACCCACTGGTTTTCATGGCTCAGCAAAGATTCAAACCCTGGTCTCCTGGAGTTCTAGTCTAACAATGAAGCAACTATACAATAATGTGTCCAACCAACATGGTTATCTCCTCCTTAAAATTTAGGAAAATAGCAGGTCAAAGTGGTGCAATCACCAGGCCAAAATAAATTAATAAATATGATTGGGCTGGGCTGTTAAAAATGATATAGCAAACACTGTATGGCCATTTCCGCACGGGGCGAGGGAATCGCTCCGTGACACTACTCACCAGACTTTTGGGCTCCCCGGTCCGGTCCAGTCCACGCTTCTCTGGAGCAGTCCGTGGCCACCGCTCTGCCCTGCTCCCAGGACAAAAATGGCAGCTTCCGGTAGATTGAGGATCTCGACCAATCACTGAAGCTCACTAGCCTAAAGCCCGCCCCTGGCAGAGCGCAGGCTCGCACCAATGCAAGCCTGCGAATCTGCATATGGGAGCAGGCTTGCAGTGGCGCACTCCATGCTTTTGAAAGACCTGTTTTTAGCGGTCTTTCAAAAGCATGCTGGATGACCACTTGGGGTCATTTGGGAGCGGGCTGGACTGCGGATCTACGTTCAGTAGGTCCGACCCAGTCCGGTCCCAGGTGCAGACGCCTGGAGGGCACTCTACCCTGTTTAAAAAAACCTTGTGTGGAAATGGCCTATGTTTAAAGCAATAGTATTAAATCAATAGCACCTTGAAAATTTTGTCTAGTTTAATTGCCTTATTATGAGAAAGGGAGGGTGATAAAGAAGTATAGTATGACTGATATAATTCTCTTGCCTATAGGCTACTTGTGTTAGTATGATAATATTTGAATCATGCACTTCCAAGCTCAGTTTCTCAGAAACTACACCATTGTTCCGAAAAATTAAAGTTCATTTGGAAGGTCTTCAAGGATTCACACAAAAATGGTCTTCTCTTTAGTCCATGTAATTTATACATAAAAAGAGGATTTGTTTGCAGTTCTAGGACAGATTAGTAACATTTTAGTCCCACTGAAACCAGATGGACATAAATTAGTCAAAACTAATGGAAATTCCATTGATCCCAATGAGACAGGTGGCCAACTCATTTAAATCCCATAGATTTCTGTAGGATTCAAATGTAGGGTGAGCACTACCCAACTGATATGTTAAAAGGATAATTCACTATTATTATTACTCTGAAGAGATGCTGAGATTAACATTAAATAAAGACTGACTTGATAAAATTAGGCTGCCACATAGAAGAAAATGACTTCATAGCTTACAGAGCTGCTTTGGCTCCAGTAAGCTTCTGAAACACACATTTGCTTTAATGAACCAACAAAGAAAGAATATAGGCCATCATTGTTCCTCAGCAATGCAGTCAAAACTATTGTACACTCCTCAGACTGTTCTAATCAGGTAATTGGATTGTCCAATTTGACAGAGCACCTAGCTAAATATAAAGATCTATCAGTGGTAATTTTATCTTGGGCAGTACTTTTTAGAAGTAACTCTGCTAGCTTATACACAGGCTTTCTTTTTTTCCAGGAGGACAGAAAAATTGATCATGGCATTTACATTCTAAACTATTGGCATTATATCATAAAAACCAAGCAGATTTGAAAGATGAATCACATGCAGTTTTTCTGTCACAGCTATTGATTATCACTCAACCTATAAAGAGCATGTAAGGTTAAAAAGCATTTAAAGATTTATTACCTGTATTGATCTATCTTTTCTGTTGTGATGAAAGCAATAATAAATCTTACTTCCATCAAGTAATAGAGCAAACATGGCGCTTAAAGGAATTAAACAAGCTAGATTTGCAAAATTAACATTCACTGAAAGATTAGATTTAAGAGAGAGCCTTCTCAACATGCTATGATTATGGCATTCAGTTTAATAAATATTTTGACACTGGAAGATGTCAGCTTTCATGTAAATGTATTTTTAAAATCAATTTTATGCAGTGGAGCGAAAAGAATATATTCATAATTTGTGTTAAAAGTAACACAGAGAAAGAAAATATCACACCTACCAAGATTTGTAGGTATATTGTAGGAACTGTTAGCACATTTGTAGAACTCTTATTCAAATGTAGATCAGTCTGAAAGTTAGACATGAGAATGTGATGATATGTTCAAAAGATGATGACCCAGAATTTTGGTGATTACGTGTGGCCCACTTTAGAAATGCCTAAGTTAAGGCTTCAGGGAAGGTGACAAATTGGCTCAATTCTTTTACTCAGTCAGTAAAAAGAGTACAGTCTTCATAGAAGTCTTTTCTTTCACACTCAAGCAAGCCATACATTAAATGGAGTTCTGTTATACATTTTCTTATTATTTTTTTTTAAGGTAAAAGAAACCTAGAATAGTAGGCCTCTAAACATTACAATGAACAAAAAACAACTGCTAACTTGATACTTTATCCTCTTTTACTTTCTAGTTCAAAATTGTACTATTTACACTGATGTTTCACAAGCTGGGGAGGGGAAGATACAGAGCTCCCATATCATTTCCAGAGCTTAGGAATATTGCTTTTCCAGAATCCCCTCCAGCATGACCATGACCATTTCATCTGGAAATAAAAATGAAAACAACTTCAGCCTAGTATTTGCAACTAGGTAAAAAGATTAACACAGCCTGTCTCACTGTCTCCTTCTTATGCTCAGAACAGAGGCTGGACCACAGGTAAAATCATGACTGGGAAATGAACAACAATACTCTGTGCAATGTATAATGGAAATGATACGATTTGGCATAGGGTTTCTCATTATGGCTTGTTTTGGATGAGTGAAACTGTCAAGAGGTTTAGTATAAATCCAATTTCTATGGCCCTTTCCACACCGGCCTATTAAAACGGTGCAGAGCGACCTCCAATGGAGGTCTTCTGCACCATAGAGTGGACTGGGGTGGAGTACTTTTTGTAGTTCCGCACCTCAGTCCACTCCGGAGCGTCCGGAACTGGTCACGCAGCATGCTTTTTAAAAACCTGTTTTAAGAGGTTTTTAAAAAGTACAGAGCGCGCGACCCCGTTTTGCTCTGTCACCGCGCTCTGGTGCAGATTTGCAGGCGTGCACTAGTGCGTGCCTGCAGATCTGCCGGGGGCGGGCTTTAGGCTGGCGAGCTTCTCTGATTGGTGGAGAGCCTCCACCAACTGGAAGCCACCATTTTGTATACCAGAGCAGTGCAGAGTGATGAGCTCGCACTGCTCCTCATCCCGATGGACTCGTCCGGACTCACCAAAGAGCCGGTGAGTAGCAGCAGGGAGCGTTTCCCTCGCCACATGCGGAAAGGGCCTATATTACCTTCTAGATGATTGTGATGAGGTGAATGGTGGGGGTGGGGGTGTGGAAAAAAGCTGAGCCATACATACAGAGTCCCTGCTAGCCCTGCTTCCATCATCTACTAATTCAGGGTTTAAAGTCAGAGTAGGCAGCCTATGTGAGTAGAGTAGATGACTTTTTTCAGACCATCTCTTCCATGTTTGAACATAACAGAAATGGGTATTTCTGCCACTTTCTTTGCTTACGTATTGCTATTTTAACTTCAAACCAAAAAAAGAAACTCAGCCATATGGTCTATGATCAAAATCCCAAAACAGGGTCGGGCAATACCTTATTGGACCTCTAAAATACAATTTAAAGAAGGTGGGCTTTTGAGCTGTCCTGGACACTTCATCAGGCTGGACATACATAAAAGTCCCAAAATAAACCTAGCTAAATGTTGAAGCCACAAGTCCTAAAAATGAGTATGTAGACATAGGCTCTTTCCACAAGACATTGTCATCCCATATTGGGATTGACCCACCCTCCTGCCCTCATTGCAGTATGAATTTATCTGGTCACTTCAGGGCTGGATAGGAATTCCCCCTTTTGCCAAGGTTTCCCTCTATCCCACACTGTAGTTGGTGGCATTGGGACAATTGGCTTGGGGTGGTATATTAAGTAGGTTTCCCTTTGGCAGGTAGCAGTGGAGAATAAGACATCAGTGTTCACCTCCTGGCACCCCTTTGGTATAGGGTAGAGCTCTAGGACTCTCTTTTTAGGGCTTTGCATTCCAGAGAGTCAGGGAAGGAGGCTACCCTTGAGGTTTACCTGGGATTATGGCTTTCACTTGTAGGTCCCTACGGCTTGTGTGGGAGTCCCCCAGGTTACCTTTTAATTATGCCAGACCAGGGAGCAACCAAAGCAATCTGTATTGCCCTCAGGGCTGAGGTGTTTTGCCAAAGAGAAGGCTGAGAGGTTGTCATGTATGACATCTGGCCTCAGCTGGACCCACATCATGTTACTCTCCAGCCAGTTTCTTCTTTACAGGTCAATGCAATTTTAAATAGGTCATACTAAATAAAATGGCCCTTATTACCCAATTTATGTGTCCGGGCATTTTACTTCATGGTTGATCATCAAAAGTGCATTTTCTACAGAGTAAAATTTGCATGCTAGCAACTACTAAACGTAATATGCAAATTGAGCAACTTGGATTTTGGCACTGGGAATATGGGAATCCTAGCCAAGTAACAGCTTCAGAGTTACAAATAGTTTGTTTCTTAACTAAAGACTGAGTAGCCTCAGAAGTCTAAAGGAACAGATGTTTGGCGCTTCCATTAGTTCTCATTATTAGTTTAGGCAAGGGAGTAATCTCAAGATGATGATTCCGGAATACTAGCCTTGAAATAACATCCCAATAACAGAACAATCCTATATGTGTTTAATCAAAATAGAAGTGAGTTCTACTGAATTCAGTGTAGATTTTCCATGTCTCCCCTGTTCTGATGAGTCTGGGAAACTTCTGCATTCATAGGTTTCTTCTTTCCCATCAATAGAAGGAGTAGATGTAGCTCTAGTCCAGCTCTGAATGATATGCATATCCATAGATAGATGGGTGGGGGAAGAGCATGATCTACAACTATATTGCACATGTCTGTCAAATATTCTTGCATTTCAGAAAATTTTTGTCACTGTCTCATTAACAGTCTGATAGACTGCATCACTACTCAGAAGTAAGTACCATTGACTTCTGTGGGGCTTACTCTCAGGAAAGCATGATTAGGATTGCGGGCATTTAAATACACTTGCTTAAGATCAGTACTAGATCAGATGAAGCCTGCTGCAAGACAATCAATAAAGGTTAATGAAGAACAGAAATGTATGGAGTTGTCTAGGGAAACTGGGATAACCACAGAGATTAGTGTAAAAGCTGGTCTTATTTAAAATTGTAATTAAATTACATAGAAGGAGGAGTGGAGAATCCAGTAATGAAATTCAAGAATATTATCAAAGCACTAATAGTGTTGTTAGGGTAAAGAGATACAAACAAAGAAAACGTCTTTGCCTTGAGTGGCTCAGAGATTAAAAGATACACGAAGATCCTGTGGGAATGCACTTGAAAGACCCAAATATAGTAGCAACTTTAAAATGGTTTGGTAGAGAGATGAGTGATAATGTTATAAAAAGATGCAGTCATATCTGTAGACTTGGCAGAAGAAGTGGCTTTTGAAAACAAACAGCCCCAGAGGGAGGCTGTCTTCTTACACTGATTTGGCTGTGCTGTTTTCTTGGTTTTTATTTTTTTCCTAAGCAAACTGAAGAAGAAAATGGATACGTACATCAGGACTGAAACTGGTACATTCGCATTCACTAGGATGTGTGCAGGAGTGACTTATAGCATCAAAAGCATTCTCAGTTTTACCACTCCTCCTACAATTTCTCCAAGTTGACTGGAGCTCTATTGGGTGTTGTTGTTACAATTTTTTTTCCAAATGATTGTACCAGTCCTCAAAATAAATATGCATTTTATTTATTTCCAAGATTTCAAAGTCATTTTTTTGTACTCATTGTTCTTACAATGTGAAATTCAAAATAATAATTACAGATGGGGAGATCTGTTAGTTCTGTCACTGGGGACTTCTTCTTTCTACCACTTACCCCCAAGACTTATTATTATCCTGTATTAAAACAAGACACCTAAAAGCTTTCTGAAATACAAAAATTAAGAAAACATTTAATAGAAACCACTTTATAAAAATGTTTAAAACAGTTACAAGTATATTAAAAGTTACCCATGGCACTACCCCAATCAGTTAAAAACTGAAGGCCTATTTGAATAAAAAGCTCTTGACCTGCCAATGAAAGTGGGGGAAGGAGAGGGCAACTGAGCCTTGCTTGGCAGAGAATTCCATATCCTGGGAGCAGCCACTGAGAGGACTCTCTCTTGGATCCTCACCAGTTGTAGCTGCGAAGGTGGTGGAACCCAAAGAAAACTCTTCCTGAAGATCTCTTAGGTAAACTTGTACAGGGAGATACAGTCTTTCAAATAGCCTAGACTGAACCCTATTTGCTATTAGAAATGTCTCCATCCCAAAACAAATGACAGAACAATTTAATCTCCTTCGACATGCAAGCACTGACCTTAAAGTAGGTGCCCTGGACAAACAAAAAATTAAAGGATGATTGAAAAAATAAATAGCTGAATTGGGGCCATTTCTGCACTAGAGTGGAGGAATGTTTCACTGCGTTAAGTGGTGTTTTTTACTCCAATGTCCTCCAGTTTCTATCAAAGAAAAGCAGAGAAAATCATTTGTAGCTTCCGCATGTCAATTCCCCTGAAACTCTTATTCCCCTCCCTCGGTCCACTCTGCCACCGCTGATTGGACAATTTAATGTGCACCTCTGTATTGTGAATTGATGTAGCACTTCTGCATGTAGAAAAAACTCTGTGAACCGTTTTGGCTGATTTGCTTCAGAGCTTTTCCGTTTTTACATTATACTGGTTTCACAGCGATGTGAACTGCTTTAAGAGCTAAACGTGTGCGGAACGAACTACAACAGAATGACATCAGACTGGTTTGACATGCAGATGTATTCGAGACACAACAATGCAATAGTGATGTATCTCCCTTGTGTGGAAAGGGCCTGGGATATATTCAAAACTTCAAACAATCAGCAGTGGTATGAACAGATAGAATGTATTCACATAATGGCGTGAGTAACAGAAGAATTCTCTTTAAAAATGTTTCGGACCTCAAGGGAAATGACTTTCAGGTAAGTGGTCAGTGGAATGTATACTTTTAATACCCCAAGACCATCTTATAGGACCTTTTGAAGGGTCACAGTGTACTTCTTTCTATTTCCTATTACACACTGATTCTACTCCCGCCACTATGTAACTGCTAATATATCTGCGGTTTTAAGCTTGTTTTCCATCACATAAGTAATTGTGGCATCTGAGGAAATGGACTGAATGCCACAATTACTCATGTGAAAAAAAAGCAGTTACTCTTGAAGATGTTGCTAGATTCCTTCTGTCCCTTTTTCTTTTTCTTATTTCAAAGACAGATATTTTAAAGACTATGGCCACTATTATACACTAGCTACTTAGTTAAAGATATGATCATGGCAATAGTATCACAGTCATGACTAGGACTGTTGTTTTTGTGTGCCTTCAAGTTGTTTCTGACTTATGGAGGCCCTAAGGTGAACCTACTATGGGGTTTTCTTAGCAAGATTTGTTCAGAAGGGATTTTGCCTATGACTGAGACAGTATGGCTTGCCCAAGGACACCCAGTGGGTTTCTATGGCTGAGCAAGGATTTGAACCTGACCTCCAGAGTCATAGGTCATTTCTATATTACACTGTTCTACCACTGTTATTCCTCTTTCACCATCCTATGGAATCCTGGGATTTGCAGTTTAGGGAGGACCATTCAGAAATCTCAGCCAGAGAACTCTTTGGCCTCAGTAAACTACAAACTCCAGAATTCCACAGGATGTTGAAAGAGGAAAAATAGCATGATTACAGTGCAGTGCGAAAATGACCGTAGTCCAGTGTTTAAACTACTACACCGTGCTGGCTCTCCATGACTAGGCAGTCATCATGAATATGGAACAGTTATCCAGTTTTAATCATCAGTACCTCTTCTGTATTCACTATTGCTATTTATTCATCATTGTGACACTATTACCATGATCATAACTCCCCTTCCAACCTATTTTACCAAGCATCAGCTTCATGGGAAGAAGTAGGTCCTTTCTACTAGAGATCAGAACATGGATGAATAATATGTCCATCAGGTCTGCAGGGAGTTGGACCAGGAGAGGTTACTTATTTAAGTATTTTAAAGTAAGTACATGATATAGAATATGTGCCCAAGTGGGGAAAACCACGCACCCACACAAAGAACTGATCAGAAATACATACTACAGGAAGAAATAAATAGCTAAATCCTAGTTTTCAAAAATATCAAAAGCATGAGAACAGATTTCATAGCAAAAGAAAACTAAAGACAACAGGTTCTTTTCAGCAGGCAAAATGGATGATAAAGGAGTAAAGAAACTATATTGAGTTTTATAGAAAAAGCTGAACATCGTTCGGATGTGCTGCTCTAGGCCCTTACAGGCCTGGATCTTCTAGTTTCTTGGCATCCAAACAAGTTCTCTCCAAATGGATGAAATGTCACTAAAGAGCAAAGGCTTTGAACATCCTTGAACTAGTCACAAACAAAAGATAAGACAGGTACTTTAGGCAATACCTTGTCCTGAAGTAGCTTCTTAATGACTACGTGCATGCAGGCTAGGACAAAATGCTAACTGACAAGAAGACACAAAAAGATTTTTTTTTCTCACTGCATAGCTGGTAAAAAGGGAGAGACAATTGATGATTCATACCAATTAGTAAGTCCCTAGGGTAAACATTGAAATACTTAAAATTATGAGTAATTTAACATTTTAAAAGTTGCACTCTTTTACAAATGTGCGCCAATCATATATTGACCCTTATTAATATAGGCTGGGATCCCATAATGGTACATTCTCACTATTCCCCTTCCAGCACTTGTGTAGGTAAGTGGTAGCAATGGAAGAAGCAAGCTGCTTCTTATGACTCTCCTACTTCTCAAATGCCTGGCTTATGCTGGACAGTGGGCTTAGGTAATTTATTGTACCACAGGATAAATGAATGTTCAAACCACCCCTTTCATTGTGCTTTGGTTCCATGGTCTCCTAATCCAGGAATCACGCCAGTTAAGAAAGAGGTAGCTCAGCGCCTGCAGCCTTCCCTTCTTTTTCCTTCCTACTGCTGCTGCCAACTTTCTTCTTGTCACTGCCACCTTCACTTTCACAATTCACACTACTTTATAGGGGAAATTGTAGGATCTTAGCCAAAAAAAGTAATAAGTACTCAAATGACTGTATGCATGAAAAAAGATAGATCTCAGGACTGACTGCTTACTAAGATTGCATAGAAGAAAGTCTCCTGTTTATAGACTCATCACTCTGCTCATGATGAGAGTGATATACATAGAGAAAGTGTTGGTTGGGGTTAAGGTATTTCCCTTTTGTATGCTCATTTAAGGTGTTTTCATGACAACTGAGTAGGGCTGCCTACATGCATGTACATGGAGTCTTGATTCCCTAGGCAGCATCATATACAAAATTCAGGGATGAAATATTTGTACACCCTTGTCTAGTGGGTAGTAGCTCCATTTTAAATCCGCACACTTAAAGATGGATGCTGAAGACATACCACAATGATTTTCCCATTAGAAAACAGAGGCCCAAACTTTAGTTCATGCTGCTTCACCAGATGCAGCATAATGTGCGCTGTGATGCAGGGTATTAAACTTGTGTGAAAGAAGTGTTCCACTGTAGCTATTTTGGAAAATATGATTGTTAAACTAAAACAACCCTTGGTCACACAGACATATCTCTTGCTTATGACTGCATCAATACTTCTAACAGAACTGTGATATCAACACACGCACACACACAGAGAGAGTATACTTTTCACTGAACACAATTCGCTCACTCAGTTTCCACTTATCATAGGCATGTTCACATATGTAGACCAAACGACGAGTTGTCTGTGTGAATGAACTAACCCAGAATTCACACCACCAAAACCAAACAAAAACAAAGAGCCACTCTCCTTGAAAGGAATGCTTTTCATTGGAGTCAATTCACATGGCCATGAAGAAGGATAAATCAGATGATGAACATGAGTGTGTGGACTCACTCTAGTAAAGAGTAATAAAGTGCAACAAATTAAATAGTGAGTACACAGGCATCAACCAGAGCTTAATAGGCAGTATATCTCGTTCCAAGTAGCATTGCCATTATAGTTGTATCTCCTAACAAAATACAAATGTGGAAACTGTTAATCTTATAAGAAAGCTGCAGGAGTGTCAGTTTGTGTAATACATTTTATATGATCATCTGGTTGGCATACACTTCTGCATATGGGCCTGCTGTATAATAAACACTTCAGTGTTGCCCATTAATCATTTCCATTACTACGAATAAATCAAATGTCACCTTAATGGAGTGCTAGCAGGTATCTTAATACTGGAGCTAAGAATATCTATTTTCATGACTTTAATTAGTTGGCACTTTTAATTCAACAGTGTATTTGTACTAAACAAAATTGGATGCACTTAACAATATCATACACCATAAGATTTTACTCTAACGTGGTGTTTGTTTTCTCTGCTTTCCCCTTTCTCATCTTCCCCCCTCCCCTGTGAAATGCTGAATTCTAAATGGCCATCTGTCTATACTGCTTGGATTGTAGATAAAGCTGATTTATTTACAAGACACATTTTGGCAAGCATCCTCAGATCTCACCTAGGGCCTCAGCAAAACTGGGAGCTGCTTCATAATTCACAGCCATCAAGTGGAAATGCTTTACATTGCCTTGTGTTGTCTGCACAAGGTCTATAAAATATTTAGACTCAATGGTGGGACCTGAAGAGACAGTTTTGTCACATCGATTTTGGTACTTTTGTTGTACTTGGCCAAGGTAAATGGTCCAAATATTTTTCCTCACCTGTCAAACCCCCTAGTAATGCACTCTTGCCACCAGCTACTCAATAAAAGGCAATCATAAAAGCAGTGCTGAAGCAATCACACAGAGGCTTTTGTGTAGTCTTCCCTAATTTGAATGAGGAAACAGAACACTAAAAATAGCATCAGAATAATATGTCATCCAGTTGGCAAAATCAGCAGCACAATAAAACCTGTAGTCTCAGACTTTAACTTTAGCCCATACACTCCCGTCCTCCTATCTGTTCTAGTCAAGTCTGGCAGACTGTACTTGATGTAGTAGATTGTCAGTTCAGACAATTAACCTCAGCAAACAACTGCTGGAAATGACATCTTCATGAAGAACTACCTCCACAATTTATGTTATATTGTCCTCCTGAATTACATTGATAGCAGTGGTGAGTAGGAATGGGTAAACTTCCCAATGCTCACTTTGGGAGAGATCAGAAGTGAATCCTTAGGAAAACTGGGAGGGGAACCTTATTGAAGGCTTGGCATAGTTTCCAGATAAATCTCACCTCAAATCCGCACTAGATAGTTAGAGTGCTATTATTCCACTTTCAACATCCTATGGAATCCTGAGATTTGCAGTTTAGGGAGGGGCCATAGAGGGAGGGGCCTCAAAGGCCCCTCTCAAAACTGCAGACTCCAGGATTCCACAGGATGTTGAAAGTGGAAAAATAGCACAATAACTGTCTACCGCAGAAATGACCTGAATCAAATCTGAATTCAGATTGGAATTAAATCTGAATTTAATGAGTGATTTTGCAAATCATGGCATGTATTATAGTATGCAAGAGGACAAATCTAGGTTTTGAAGCTCATTTTTCATATCCTTTCAGATCTGGAGTTCAAATAAAATGTATTGTTAAAAAGTATCACCAAAAAGATTTCTTGAATTAGATTAATGCAGGATCATTGTTGGAACCAGGTTATCTGATAAAATTATTTCCTCTTATATGAGCATAACTGAAATGTAAGATATTCATCTGGCCATATGGAGCCTCCCATCCCTCCAAAAAGCTAAATCAGTATATGACCAAGTATATGACCAAGCTCTTTTTGTATGTGTGTATATAAATCAGTATATGACCAAGCTCTTTTTGCATGTGTGTATTGGGACCTTCTATGTGGAATTCACATTCTGGTTGCATTTCTCTGAGCTTCTGATAGGTAGTTGAAACCACAATTCAGCTGAGCTTTTGACTTCTAAAATTGCTTCAGTTTGTTTCAAAATAGTGACTTGATCCTGGAGTGTTTCCATATTTTCCTGGATGTTGCTTTAGGATCTCTGGTGTTCAGGACAGCAATTTAAAAATACTTTTAAATAAAGAAAGAATAAAGGGAATAAATAAATTACATTGTAATCCTCAGATTTAGCACAAGTTGCTTGCATTAGTGTGGAAATGGGCAAACTGTAGTTATTGCCAATTTTTATATAGCTGTTGGTGTCTCTTCCATATAACTCTGCTGCTCAGCAGCAAACATACCAACAGCAAGGAAAGTTTACCCTGAAGCCTTTGTGTGTGGGGGGGCATGTTGCATTGAGCCCTGGGACCATCACCCTTGCTGTCAGGCTTAGCCTAGTCGCTGCTCATTGTAAGCCTGGAGCAAATCTCGTGGTCATTATGTCACTGCAAGAATTTAATGGGAAATCTGGTGCAGATTGTGAGTAAGAGCTTGCTCTAAGGCCCTTCTGCACCTTACTTTGTTCCGGTGCTGGGGTGCAGGGATCGTGCAAGCAGCGTCTGCCAACAGGTTCTCCCTTCCCTGCTGCTTCAGCTCTGCACGAGCTGCCTGCTCATGCGAGAGCCCCTCCTCTTCCTTCCGCAGTGCAGCCTGGGACCTTCCCAGGCTGTACTGAGGCAGGAAGCGCTACCGGCCCAGCTCCAGAGGCTCCACACGCCAGGTAAGTGCACGCAGGGCCCTGGAGCAATGCGCGATTGTGTACCATTTTCAGCTTCAAGACGAAATGAAAAGGTGTGCGACTGGCACCTGCCAGCCCCTGGAGCATCACATGATTGTGAGTGCATTGTGCAGATCGCTCCTCGCAATAGCGCAACACTCCAGGCCCTCTTTCGCATAGCAAATGCCGTGCAAAAAGGGCCTTAGTCTTGTAGGACTTCAAATCTCACAAGACTTCTCAGGATTACCAACAGGCCTATAGGCCTGTAATCATAGTGTAGGGACATAATAATTAGGAAATAATTAATCAATAGCTTAATAGCAGGCACATTGAATTAGGAAAAAGAGCAATGTGCCCAGGGAAAACAAGAAGAATGCTTATGCTTGCAGCTGGATGCAGACAATAGGAAAATCAACTTGTAGAACTTAGAATGACAAGAAGCCAAGTAGAGAAATGGTAGATAGTAGAAGAGATAACTAACTGAGTAGGCTCAACAGGTGTGAAAGAGAGGTAGACTTTGTGGGTTTGAGCATCCGGAGTAGGCCAAGGGGAGGGGGAGTGACTACAAGAGATGAACTTTGGTGACAGCCTCATAAAGCTTCATTTTAATATTAAAAATCACACCCCTAGGGAGGTATTAAAATTTGTGACTGCCTCTAGAGGCATGCATAGTGCTTGTATGCTGACCTAATAATGTATTCATGACATAGTTCCTATATCTATATATTTGGATTAGCCAATAATTAGCATTTCTTGCTTCTGTAATGGATGCTTAGCAGAGTATAAAGCTACCTGTGTGTAGCCATTTTCTTTGGAGTAGTATATTTTTAGTGCCTGATGCACAACTGCTCCCCTCTTGTACAAGGGAAAATCATTTAATAAATTCCTTACATTTTTTTGCTGCTAAAAAACCCTGATGTGATTTTGAATTAATGCAGTAACAATAGTGGTTGGTCATTTTCAGTTGGAGCTGCAATGTGTGCAGACTGTGCTGTGGTTTTCACCCTTTTTAGGTTTCTGCCATCATGCAGCCTGACCAGGCTGAGGATCAGAGGTAAGCAGGGCCCCAGCTATCTCTCTTCCCCCTTTCTCTGTCCCATGTGTGCAGGCTGCGGTGCTAGTCTCCCTTCCTCTTTCATGTCTTTCCCATCTGGTCACAGTGGCATGGATGGAGATAAGGGTGGGTGGCTTGGGGCTTCGTACTGCTTCCAAATCTCATGAGACTTCTCAGGATTCCTAACAGGCATATATATAGGCCTGCAGACATAGTGGTCAACGGTTTTTGGTCAAAGCTGCAACACAACCCAGCCTCCCACCTTTGAAACCATCATGTTTTCTTGCTAATCCCCAGGCTGCAGTTTGTTGCCTTGAGGGGCCAGGAAGGATTTTTTTCCATGTTATTGAATGAATTTTTTCCTTTCTTGTTTGTTGACTACTCATCTTAGTTTTACTAACCATAGCCAGATTTCTCACTCAGCTTTGTCACAGTTGGTGAGTATGAAAGGGAAAAGGGGACATCAGGCATCACTTAAATTGGGAGAAAGGAAGCCATAGGGCTGCTGGACAGTTGGTAAAAGAAGGGGCTAAATTGAAGTTTGGGCATCTGCAGAATGTCTCACCTTGAACAGGCAGCTTTCCTCTCCCCACAACTGGAAAATGCAGCAAGCATTTCTAGATGCCTACCAGATACTTGTTGCTTAATGCCCTGCTTGAACATGTTTTTGTCTGGAAACCATGGACCCCAGTGTCCCCTTCCCTCTTTTCCTACACACATTTGCGAAGAGGACATGTATGTGAATGTACCAGAGTGATATCTTTGTATTAAAGTTCTGGCTATTTCACCCTAACCCCTGACACGGTGTCTAGCCTCTCTGTCTTGCATAAGTTGGGATGCAGCTATAGAAGTCCACTGTTTGGATCATTAAATTTGTGAACAGCATGGAAGAGCAATGTGTACTTGTATCACATGGAAGAAGGGGTTAAACTTTTCCATTCCACTTCAGTTCTTCTGAAAATTGACCCATCTGCTACAGTGGTATGGATTGTTCTGTGCTTCCCCCCTCTGTTCATTTGTTTCCTGTGCAGGCTGCAGTAGGAGAGACTCTCCTGGACTTGGTAGAAAATAAATAGAAAGTATGAACTGCCACCAGCAGGAGACTGTACAAGGCAGGTAGCTGGACTGCTCAAGTATGGGCATTACAGTAAAGTTGGATTGATTCCCAAAGCCAGGAACTTTGGACTACGATTTGGTAAGAAATTACCTTAAAGAGAAGTATAAGTGAAATCAAAAGGCATAATCCCATTGTGGCACTGGAGGAGGAAGAGAAAGAGAAATTAGGGCAATAGTAGTTGTGAAGTAGACTCACTAGCTGCTCCTGTTTCTGTCTTTTAAGAGTTTTAGTTTTCTTACACTATACATTTCTTGGTGCTGAAGTAGCCCTTCAAGACTTCTCCAGCTACCTTTAACTGGCCAGTCTCACCTCAGATTTGCTTGGCTACTTCCAGGCATTTTTCCCTGCCTTGCATTCTGTTCATCTTTTTTGATGTTCTTGTGCTTTGACCCACATTGTTTTAATTTTCCATTTCTTTTTTTTTTTCCCATTCTTCTACTTCTCAAACACCATACAACACCAAATCAGAACCAGATTACAACAGGGGACGCACCTTATCTGTTGATTAAATTTGTGTTATTCTACAGATTTGGAGTGATCTGTGGATAGAATACTAATGAGGAGGGGGTAAATTAAGTGATTAGAGCAATTGATGATAGCGATTTAAGGAGAGGTGAAACTGATTTTGGACTAACCTCTGGGTAAGATATTAATGGAAGAGAAAGTCATTGTTTTGAGGAATAATTATCCCCCCAGGTTTTCTCCCCATTGATAGTAAATTCCTCCAAAAAACACAATGTTTTCCCAAACATACTGACTCCTTCCTTGTTTTTCAGTGGTTCTGTTTGGCTACAAGTTCTGTGTTACTTATTTTAATGGATGATCTTCAGATTCTATTCTTCCTTGCAATAACATCTTGGCCCCTTCCTTTTTCCTTCAGTAATTCATTTGGACTTCTATACCCTAGTGCGTTGCCTGAAATGGCATGCTTATAAGTAACTCAGGGTACTTTGAAATACTAGCTTAGATCAAGGAATGATACTGTCAACATTATAGTAGATTACCTTGAAAGATATTTTATCTTTCGATTTCTGCTGGCCTGCCAGAAGCTATAAAATGCAAAAGACTGCTGTCAGGAAGCCCATTTTGCAGTCTAATGACAGCTGTTCTCCATTCTGTCAAAATTTCAGTTTCGACCACATTTATGTTTTCCTGCTTCAACTACATATGATCTCTGTGATCACAGTCCATTTCATATACATTTTAAATTTAGAAACAGTCAAGTTTTATAAAATGTAATTATGTAAAGTCACATTCAGGCCTTTTCCACATGGGGTTTTTGAAATGGTGCAGTCCATCCTTCAAGGAGGTGATCTGCACCTCGGACCGGACTGGGTCAGACCTATTTAAAGTAGATTCATGCCTCAGTCCAGTCCGGAACGACCCCAACTGGTCCTCCAGCGTACTTTTGAAAGACCTGTTTCTTTCGGTCTTTCAAAAGCATGCAGCACACCAATGCGAGCCTGTGATCTGCCCGGGGCGGGCTTTAGGCTGGTGAGCTTCAGCAGTTGGTCGAGACCCTCAACCAACTGGAAGCCGTCATTTGGGATGCCGGAGCAGTGCCTATTGATGAGCATGCACTGCTCCAGAGCGCCGTGGACCAGACCGGGGAGCCGAAAGGTCCAGTGAGTAGCAGCGCGGGGTGATTCCTTCGCCCAGTGTGGAAAAGGCCTCAGGCTGTTCTCCTGTGCAAATTGTTGGATAAAAATGCGGTGACATTTGCCCCAGTAAAAAATGCATTTGATGAGCATGTGGAACACCTGGGGAATGACTTGGCGAGCTATGACACATTCTCCAAGGGACCTGTAATAAGGGCTGAATCATGATGCTGAAATCATGGCAAGGGGTTGCATCAGCTAATGGCACTGACTGATAACCAGCAAGCAGGTGTGTATAAAAGAGGGGCGGGAATGCTTGCTCTCTCTCTGACTCTGAATCTCTGATCTCGAATCTCTGTCTGCACAAACCTCTGCCTGTGGATCTGCGTATCCTGTGTATAGATCTACATATTGCAACTGTGAAGATTAAAGCCTCCAGGTATTTTTGGATGACAAACTCTGTGTCTATGAGTTACTAACCAATGGGTAGAGGGGTCAGAGCAATAATGTACCTGTTGCTGTAATTATACTCTGCTGCACATGCTTTTTGCTGTTTGAAACTCTGCTATGTTTATGCTTGCCTCAGAGACACTGTGTCCAGAGAGCAGCAGTTCTGAGGATAATTTTGTGCTGGTGCTGTAAATCATCTCCCGACACAAATTTGTGGAAAACAACATGGTGTAGCAATGTGAGTATTGGACTAGAATTCTGGGAAATTGGGATTCTAATTCCTAATCAAGCATAGAAGTCCACTGAGTGTCCCTGGGCAAATCCTATTACATCAGCCTTGGAGGAGAGCAGTGGCAAACAGTAAATCAGAAATGACCTGAAGGAATATAAGACACTCACATGGGTGTAAATATAGCTGTAACTTTGGTCTTTTTTGCAGAATATCATCGCACAATGGGGATGGGAGAAGGATGAGACCTCGACAACAGTTATGCATGATGTCATTGCAGTCCCATCCTTCTCAGTGCAATCACAGAGTAATCATTGACAGGTTTTCCCATCAGTGACCTGTAATCACACTGCCATCCCACACTTACCTGGTGTGCAGAGGTCCGGAAGCGCAATGGCTGTGCTTCCTGCCACAGTGCAACCTGGGAAAGTACCTGGCTGCACTGTAGCAGGAAGAGGTGGGGCCATCACACTTCCTGGATCATGGAGGTAGCCAATGCACCTATCCCAGTGGAGCTGCTGCCAAAATCCCCACAGGACGCCATCAGGATAAGATAGAGTGTGGAAAGGGCCTTTCATGGATAAAGGTGGGCTTATTTCAGAATATAATTACATAATATTGGACTTAATATGACACAAATATGGCTGCTGGGGATGTGAAGCTGATATTTTTGTTTTGACATAACGTTCTTTTGCCAGTTGGTCAGGGATTGGAAGAAAGAGGTATAAAGGTTGCTATTTCTGTCTTCATTTTTCACAAGAGAACAAATGGTCTCAGGGAAGAAAAACAAAAACTAGCTATCACCCCTATTCTCAGTGTGCCTGTATGTGTGTGTATGTGCATGTGTATATCAGCAGCAGCAGCATCTTATCATCTTTGTTTATACTATTGGGACTCAAGGTCACTTCTATATGTCTCTATCTGTATATGTATGTTCAAGATACATTTTTGTATATATCTTAAATCAGTTGCTAGTATGGAGTTTCAAGTATGTAGACTGCAGTGCTTGCAAATATATTCCTAATAATATATTCCACTTTCATTTTCTTCTTTTCTTTTTGTGTTGTGAATTGTAAAATATCAGCATTTTATTTTGAGGTCACACATGTCAAGGCAAGAAAAAGAGGAGAAGCTTCCAACAGGGATGATGGGTCAATCAGATATGTCTCTGCGCAGCATGGGGGTTTTGCTGCAGCCAAGGTAAATCAAGCCTGACTTGGATTTTCCCAACAATCTAATGGTTTTATACCACAGTGCCAGATTATTATCTTTCCCTGTGATCTTTTTGTGTTTTTGAATGTAAGAAACTCCAGCTAGTGGGAAACACTTTAAAGCTTATGAATCACTAACATTTTGATAGCAGATTTAAACCAAGATATATGTTAACTTACACACACATAAACACATACACACATTGAAATTCTACAGTGTCAGCAAATAAAGTCTAAAGCCAATCCAAGATAGGAGACTGAGGTTGGAGAAGATGATAACTGACTGAGGCACCCCATGAGAAATCAAGTTCTTAGAAATCTTTCTGCTTATTAGTGATCAATTATCCAAAGTTAGTGAGACACAAAGCTGTAAGACTCAAAAATCAGTGTGAAAGTGCAAACAAAGTCACAAAACCATCTACTTCATGGTCCATCAACATCCGGAGAACTTTATCATAAAAGACAGCGTGTTAAGTGTTCCAGCATGAGTGCAAATAAGTCTAAAGATTCTTTGACAATCCTGTTTTATAAAAATAGCTATAATATTTTCTGAACATTGGACTGAATGGCTTCCATTTCAGTGCTAGGTGAATTTGTTCTGGGTAATTGCTTGAATTTTACAGAAGTCATCCATAGTATTCAATTCTAGCTCCGAAACAAGTTCAGCACGTTTGGTGGCTTCTTTAAAACTTATATTAAACCCTGGAGTTGATTCACTGCCTGGATGACATAGTAGCCATCACTCTTTTAGAGTAAGAACTATTTCAGTTTAAATGACAAGTTATGTAGATTTGTTCTGAGAATAGAGATGTGTGGCCCTGCCTCTTTCAAAATGTGACTACTTTCTTGGGACCAGCAATAATGTGAACCTCTTTAATTCAGTTAGCCCAAATTCATTAGACCTCAGTGTGGATAGGGCTGTGGATTCATTCTTTCAGATGCTTTGGTAGAATCTGGCAGTAGAAGGGAGTAAAATCCCATAGGTTCCTTCACACATGAGTGAAGGAACCCATGGGATTTTACTCCCTTCTGCTGCCCAGATTCTACCAAAACATCTGAAAGAATGAATGAGTGAGGTTTACATGAGTGAGGTTTACCAAGATAAGATAACTGGCTTGGTAGCAGGCAGGATCTAGATTCTCCCCCATAAACTACAGCCCACCTAACTCTCATTTCTTGTATCTCTAAATCTTTTTTTACATTTGAAAATCATACATGAAATATTCTCACTTTAAATATCTCGGTCCTGAATTGAAGGAACAACTTACTACTGAGCAGAAATTCAATAATCTTCAGAATTTTGAATATTAAATATTTATTCAATGTAAAAATGTTGAAAGTTCTGATGATATTCCATCTGAACATATGGCAAGACTTTTTAGACAAGAATTTCTTATGCGTTCATCAGCATACAGAACAGAAGAGGTATTAGGCTATTGGGAACATTTCGGAAACAAAACTGAAGAAACCTAATTAAATCAAACAAGGCATAGCTATTTAAAGTCTTGATGTGCAGACAGAGATACTGTAAAGCTGTGGAAGTAACAGCATTGATCTGCCTTTACCATCATCCATTTACATTCCATTGTAGCCCAGCTTGAGTTTACAGCATCTTTTTAGTAGCTCCATCAGTTGCTTCACCACAAAGCCTCTTTCATTTTGCCACCCTGTTAACTGCAGAATTTACAACGACATATTGCGAGCATTGTGTGAGATGGGAAGCCATCTCATGAGGCATGTAAATTGTTCTTTTAAAATCAAATCATCTATAAGAACTTTTCCTTCACTGAAACAGAAGAACCAAGAAAAACAAAAGTTCATTTCCTTTGATTTTGAGGATATAAATTTATCTGCAGCATCACACTAATGCATAACAAAGCAGTCTATATAATGGTGCAGGGAACTGTGATATTTACCGGGCATGAAACAATAATGTTAAATCACCCTAAGGGGCTATCCTATGCCCTCTTGCTAGGACTGAGCCCCACTAAACTTAGCTGAAGTTCCCTCTGAGTAGGTAAATACTGGGTTGTGGTGGTACACAGTTAGTTGAACAACCACCTCCACTATATCTTCTGAAAAGGAGTGAAAATAATGTAACAAAGTATTGGAAAAAAGTGTTTTAAAAACCTGTTCTTGCAAGTATTTAGAAACACTGACAAGAAGAAGCATGAGCAGAAAAGAATTTTTGCAGTTTGGGACTAAGGGCCTTTCTGCACTTCATCCTTATAGTGTTATTGTTTCACTTTCAACATCCTATGGAGTCCTGGATTTGCAGTTTCGGAGAAGGGGCATTTAGAATTCTCGGCCAGAGAGATCTTTGGCCTCAGTCAACTACAAACCCCAGAGTTCCACAGGATGTTGAAAGTGGAATAATAGCACTATAGCAGTGTAGGGCAGAAAGGCCATTACAGCACAAAATTCACACATGGTTATTTTGTGTAGAAAACAGCATTTTCTGTGTAGGAAACAATGTTTTCTGCTCAGAAAATTATATTTCTATGCAGAATTATTGTTTTCTTGTGGAGAACAATCTGTAGCTGGAGACATACTCTGCACAAATTTGTGTGTGGGTGATTTGCATAGAAAAGAGTATTTTCTGTTTTCAGGTCCTGAATTGCAAAGAGGTTTTGAAAACTCTGGTTTTCAAAGGCTTTCTTGCAGTAGGAAGAAAATTCTTTCCTTTGAGAAGAAACTTAGCGAAGAATTACATCTCCATTTCATAGGTATTCAATTCCTACAAAATAATATAATGAAGAAAAATACATTGCAAAATATTTGAGGTCTTGACTGCTTTTTTTAAAAAAATTAAAAGTAAAATATCAGGCATAAATGATAAAGTGAACAATTTCTGAAGGAAAAAATATACACCAATGTAGAAAACAATCCTTCATGTAAAGAAAAAAACTCTTCTGCCTAGATTTGTCTTTACTATAAACATGGAATAATTATAGTCATTCTATCCTCCCCCTTTTCTTAGAGAAATCATATAAAGTAGGTCCTTCTATTTTTCAGGCACTATGACGAGTAATTAAGACACCATCACAGCCTTTCCACTGAATTTACATATTACAATAGACTGTTACTTAGATGCCAAATAATGTTATAAATGCCAAATATCTGTAATTTAGATCTATAATTAAATAATTTCCAGTGCAATTATTATCCAAAATGCTAAGTGCTTTTGAAAGCATCAGGGAATCTGGGACACAAGGCTCATCTGCATACAATAGGAGCTGCACAGTCTCCAAGAGATAGTATCTTACCTAATAAATCATTACCCAGCTTGCAAACAGACACATTAAAACAAAAAAAGGGTTTATGCTGTGGACGTACACTGTACCCCCTCAAATCTGGATAACTTGAGAAAATTTTGTTAATAGAAAATCTGTTCATTTTGCAATCTGACAATGGCAGCATAAAACTGGTGTGGTCAGTGGAGATGTTGAGTCATTTTATATCTGGGTGGAGAGTTATCCTCATATGACTTCCTAGTGCAGGTACTTCAGAATAAAACTTACATATGAACAGTTGTGCATAACTTTTAATTGGAGATACCTGAAATTTTCATTTTAGTGTGTGTGTGTGGTGGTTGGTTGTTGTTGTTGTTATTGTTATTGTTGTCATTGGTTTAAAAAGAACTCATCCAAATGTACCAGTTTTTGCACAGTCAGTATGGAAAGAACCTGTGATTTGTAATATTTGAAAGTGTAGGAACATGACAGATTCACCCACCTGGACAGAGCACTTTGAATGTTTAACTATTGAAAACTTAGGTTTGAATTCCTATGTATTCAGTCAAGTTAAAGTAGCCATACTTTTCTTTCCATATATCCTCCTCATCTTTTATACCTTTGTTCCAAGCTGATTCAGCTTTGTCTTCTCCATTGGAAATGGATACCAGTTGAGAATTCAACCAGTGCAAGTGGGTGAGATTTATATTTCAGGGTGTGTTTGAAGAATTTACTAATATTTACAAATTTCTTCATATGCAAGATAGCAAGAATTTCAGATTTATGAAATGCAAATAGAGGAGAAAGAAGAAATGAGACTTCCCCATCCCTACTTTTATATTCAGGTTTCTTTTTGTCAGAACTTCCACAGTGCCCCTTTTTAGTTTTTCTAAGTCCTTGCTTAGGGAACTTTTTAAAGCACCATCTTGACTACAACCTGAAAACCCATCCTGCAGATCCCAAAACACATAGATCCAGTCGTGATCATGCAATGAGGGGCAAGTGCTTTATCATTGTACTACTTTTTCATTGTGTTAGGATTAAGCCCTCGCACTGGAAAAAGAATTCAAGCATCAGCTGAAGCTGTGAAATTAATTTTGAAAGAGAAAATGCATTCCTACTCTTCACTATTTCTGCTAAAAACAGACAGCTTCCTACAAAGCTGCATTTGAAAATGACAGTCTTAAAATTTAGTATTCTTAAGAATAACATTTTTTCAGACTATCCACAGCACAATCTATCCAAAGAACAATCAGTTGGATGTAATCCCTGTAGCTTACATGCTGCACAAAATCTCAACAGTAGCTGTACTCAGTTTGAGAGGGAATGTTATATTCCCTATATATCCCACTGTAATTGAAACATGCTACCTAGCTATGTCTGAGCACCCAAAGAAGTGGTGAAATGAAGAGACCACTCATCTATTGATTATTCTGAGGTTATGCAGGTTGTGTGGAAAACCAGTCTGGATTGTCTTCATCTTTTACAGATTGTTTAACAGAGTATATAATGGCATCAACAACAGAGAAGCTGCTTCTGCAAGAGACATACAGTACCCAAGGCAGTTTTGCACGCAATTGTTTAGAGAGTGAAGAATTATTTCCACCATCTTCAATTCACAGTGGATTTCAAAGTCTGGTTGATCGGATAAGACAGTGGCACTTTTTTTCCCCTAGAAATGGGTAGAATAAAGTTGTACTTGGCATCTATTGCTGTAGTATTGAAGGCAACCTATATCCTATATTTCCAGGAATTATGCCATTGATTAATGGGATCTTTCACCCAAGATGTTATTACTCTAGCATTGCTAAGCAACCTTTGTGGTTGTGTATAGCCATACTCACTGTCAGTTTGGCTGTCACAGGACTCCTGTTATGACTGAAGTAGTACAACTGACAATAACAAAACTTACAAAGGAGATGATTTACTTGCTTTTACTTACAGAACATGATTTACTTGCTTTTGTGTGTATGTCTGAGTGTCATATTTCTGTGTCCCAATGGAGTGGATCTTTCCTGTCTCATGCTTGAAGGACAGATTACAGAAACCAATAACCCACCTTTTATTTTGTTTTACTTTAACTGCAATTCATGATATTTTAATTAATTAAAATAAGTAAATAGAAATTCATAGCTGCAAAATTAAGACAGTAAACACAAGTACATGTTCCAAGGAAAGCCACACGATTCGTAGCTGCATATGTGTGGATTCATAACTCTGTAAACTTGGGCGTATGTAACCTCAGCACTATTGAGATAAAGTTGACTGGGAATAATGTTCCAACTTTCTGTTTAGGGATGAAAATCAACCACATTGCAGCCTTTGATAATCTTTATTTTGCTAATTCATTCCAAAAAGTAATCATTTTTGATGTTTTTATTGTTTTGAACAGGCTTAATTCCTTTGAAGGTAATGTCCCTTTCCACCATACAATGGAAGTAATAATCAGCCTTATTCTAAGAAGAAAGGAAAATCTAGTGCATTGTTCAATAGTTTGAACTATTGAACTATTTAGTAGACCACAGAAACCATGGCCAGAATTTTGTTCAGGAGTTATGTCTTCATAAGTGGACTTAACATCTGCAGCAATTAGAACTGGGCAGTTCTATAACAACTGTACGCAGTAGAGGGCTGCTGTTAGGGTTGTTAGCTGGAGAGAAGGCAGCGAGAAGGCAGCACATGAGACCAAGACATCCATCAAGAACGCACATATGCATCCCATTTCCACAGGCATGTGTACTCACCAAGTAGCCACTCTGAGCCACCTGGAGGCTGAGAAAGCACCTCTACCATACATGACAATTGGAACACAGTGTACTCATGTGTGATTCCTGCAAACAGTGCTCGGAAGTTGTTGAAGCAACTGCACACTATACAGTGTGCGTTCAGACTGTACAATCAGTTGCTGTCCTGATACAGCCAGGAGGAGATGGCAGGAGAAATGACTAGACTGTGCATGCAGTTTATAATAACACCTGACATACCAGCCCCATGGTAGAGCTCCTTGTTGGCTGCCAGGTCAACTTCCCACACTGGGAAAGAAATGAGGTCACACACATGGCAAAGCATAGCTTTTAGAAACTTTCTTGAACACTTGCTCACAGATGCCTGGGTGGCATACATGGCAGGAGCCCATGACTGCCTGGAAGGAACCCATGACTAGCATCTTCAAGGAGTTGCTGCACATGTGTGTGTGTGTGTGTAAGTAAAAGTAGCTGTGTCTCTGTAGTTGAAGAGTTAGGATGCTAACTGCAGGAGGCAGTTGAAACAGTCTATATTTAACTTGTATTTATGGATGGACTCCTCTTCTGAGTCTTGGAGGTGTTACAATCCTGGTGATAAGGCTGTCACCAGAGGTCCTGCCACTTCAGTATCCACACACACAGTGAAGAAGTAAAGTGCTTGTCCTGTGGCAGCAGAAATGGTGGGAAACAGTGCTGGTACACACCTCAGCACCCCGTGTGCTGGAAGTGAAGCCTTATTGTATGACTGCTTACAACTCCTTGGGAAAGGCATTGCTGAGGTTTTACAGGGCAGTGCCTTTGGCCTGAGCCAATACCATGTGGCATGAGACCACAAGGGTCAGCTGCACAGAGGCAGAGTATAGCTGCCATTTAGGTGAAGACTGACATCTGATCAGTAGTTGTTGTGTGGAAAGAGCCATGTTGCAGTCCATATGCCTACTCATGCACCTCTGCTGCTGCCTTTGGAAAAGCATGTACCCCTCACGTATGAAGCCATGGTGGGCCAGTGGACTTGGCTACATCAGTCCATGGTTAAACCAAGTGGGTCACACACAAGTCAGAGCTGAGTGTGTGCCTGACTACTGCAACCATTGAGTTAGGAAGGGTCGATACAGTGGTGATGGCCTAGCAGAAACCTAGCAGTCTGCAGCTGGGTCAGAGAGGTGGAATGAGCAAGTCCCTCCTGCCCTGAAACAAAAGCCATCAGGAGTGCAGAGAGAGGCAATGGCAGTCAGGGCAGGGATAGGAATGCCAACTGGCTTGCAGCACAGACCAATCAGCTGGTGGAGCTGGTGCTCAAAAACAACCTAGCACTAAGCAGAGATATTTGTTTCTTTCACTCTGGACTGCAGAAGAGAACAGCTTCCATTAGGTCAAATAACAACTATCCTATTCAGTCATCTCTCCAAAACCCGTGTTTAGGTGTGGAAGGTCACAAAGACAGAAACTATTCATATCACTTGGCCACTCACACTAACTGACAGCTCCCAAGAGTCTGAGGTGATGAGGTTGTATATGTTGCACCAGCACATCAGCATGCTCACTGGTGCCCCCTTGAATGGACATTCTGTCAGTGACTAGAAGTAAGAATCCACCTCCCAGGTGTGGCAGTGGGTTCCCATGATTGCTGCCCTGGATCACCAACCTCTCCTTCTCCACCAAACTCCTATTCTACCTCCATCCTCTGATGGTTGGCTTCACTATTTCTAACCATGGTGCTGCAAGTACATGCAACATCCCTGCAGTGTGTGGTGGCAAATGATGACAGACTCGCATGTTGGAGGGCAATGATTGCTTGGCCACATGCTCCTGCTGTGCTCTTGCTAAAGAAGAGCAACATGGACAGCTGCTACCATACCATGCCATGTGTGGCCTGGATCCATTGACTACAAGTTCAGTTGCCTGCTCTGCTGCTCTATGACTCAATTGGCCATGGAAGAGCACATGGACCAAGGCTGTCCTCCCCAAAGCATCCATTGGGAGGCCATCTGTGTTGCTGGAGCTAAAGCACCATCCTAGGCCCACACTATCCCTTCTTCCATCATGAACTCTAGAAGTGCTACCTGGACTTTGGAACAGACAGTAGCTCTGGTAGAGGTTATCCAGAAAAGCTAGGGGTTGGCCTTGCTGATCAAGAGCTCCCTACAGCCCTGCGGTGCCATGTGGGAAGCCATTGAGGAGCTGCTGAGGCCAAGACTATCACTCAGTTGAGGACCTGTGGGCAGGTTCCAGTGAAGAGGAGTCCTTATTCTACAGGAGGATGTGGGTATGTCGGGTGAGGTCTGGCCACTTGAGTTGAGAATTGAGAGAGCTCCTGGTAGGCAAGTTCTGTGCATCTTTGCCCCTTTCCCAGAGAAGCAGGAATGGCCTAGTCTAAGCAGAATGTATAGGCCTTGCATGTATGGTGCATGTGTCATAAGAGGGGATATTGTCCTAAGGCTCACTGAGATTCTTGTCATAATGGATGCTGATTCACACTGTGCATCAGCACACAATGTCTTGCTTGCTTCCTGCCCTCCACATGTTGTATTCTCTCCATTAGCTGGTGAGTGTAAGGAGTCCTGTACCCTAGCCCTACTGGAGGAGCAAGTGGGCACCTCTATGTTTCAGCTACATGGGGTCTCTGCTCTTTCCTTCATAGCCAGATTTCAAAACAATGGCAGATCCACATGACAGCAGAGGAGGAGGAGGAGGGGTGTAAAATGTTGAAATGGTGACCAAAAGAGTGGAAAGAGGTACGTCCTGCCCCCTCCTTCCCAACAGTGGAGCCAGTGGCACCTGCATCACAGGAGAGAAGAGGGGAATCCCAATAGCCCTGACAGCTAAGGTCCAGGGGAGTTTGAGGCGAGGGCTCGGCTGGTATCCCAATATTCCTCTTCACAATTCATTAACCAGATTCTAGTGCCTCTGCTGTGTAGTTAAGTATATATAAAGTTATGTAACATGAACCATTATATGGGATTCTTGTCTGTATTTGTCTTCTTAACATTAAACGCAACACTGTGTTTACAAAAAATATATATACTAAGGATACTTCTGTTAGCTGGAGATTTTTTATTGACAGAATTGATTATATCATGCCATGGCATTTTAAAAGATGTGCGTACTCATTTTGCTTCTTAAAAAGTCAATAACTAGCCTCACAAACATACATACCACCTGTGCCCCACTATTCTTGTGACTACAGTAATGACCTTTGACTGACTGAAAAATAATAACTAGTTTTCAGAGTACAGCACAGAAGCAACACCATCATTGGAAGAAAAAAAAGCATCTAAACCAAATGCTCTTGGACATAGCAGGATTCAATCATTAGGTCTATTTTATTTATTTCTATTTCTATATCCAACCTTCTGACCCTGCACACCAAAATATACATCTACTAGGGATATGAATATCTCGTAATCTCAGTTTTGTTTCACTTTTCCCAATCCCATCTGAATTTCCCACCTTCTCTGAATTCTTCTTGGGTTATGAAAGGTTTTCTATTTCTTTTCATATGGAAATTTATGCATATTTTGGTGCCCAATTTTTCTTAAATTACACATTTTCAATACACTTAATGCATGTACTTTTCCTATGCCTATTTCTTTTGTTCTCTTCTCTTCTCCTTCTTTCTCCTAGTATGGGAATTAAAACAGCTCACCAAGACCTAACAACACAACAGGAAACTCCACAGGTTCCAACAGGAAACCTTTTGGAACCATAAACCACCTTTGCACTGAACTTTCCAAATTCCTTTTTAAATCTAAAGGGGTAGCCCCACTGAAAGACAAGCCCAGAATGCAAGGCCAGTGAGGAAGAATGCCACTCTACATAGAAATATTGTTGTGGGCATATAAGGTACTAGAAAGTGTCAAGGAGGGCAAATTTACTGACTCCAGTTGCTGCCCCTATATTAAACTAATGTAATAAACTTATTAATTGAGAATCACTTTAACTGTAATTCTAAGCATGCACATCAGAACATTAACATTGTCAACAAATCAATAAAACTTCAGATAAACTGTATTTCGAAAGACAACACTGAGGTGAACATACTGTTTGCTACCCAATCCTGGAATAACGAGACCAGACACAAGACATTGGGGTAATAAGGAACACTTTATTTGATCTATTTATTTACATTGCATTGGCCTAAGTGTGAGTAAAATAGGGAGAGGAACCTGATTTGGGACCAGCTGAGGCCAGTTGTCATCTCTGTGACAACCACCTTGGCCTTCCCTTAGAAGAAACACCTGAGCACCAACAGCAATCTATTCCTTCTGGGTTGCTCCCCAGCCACCCTTACCTGGAAGTTCAACTCAGTAGGCTAGCACCATGGTCCCAGGACCGTACAAGTGACAGCTCATGTTCCAAGTAAACCTCAAGATTAGCTTTCTTCCTTCCTGAGTTCCAGGACCCAAAAAAGGGGGTTCCAGAGCATTACCCTACATTCAAAAGGGGGTGCCA
Organism: Iguana delicatissima; assembly: GCA_948472985.1. Taxonomy (NCBI): domain Eukaryota; kingdom Metazoa; phylum Chordata; class Lepidosauria; order Squamata; family Iguanidae; genus Iguana; species Iguana delicatissima. Next base: position 39,101 of record CAOKZL010003381.1, on the reverse strand, counting down.
AAGGTGTACACCAGAGACTTATTTCCTGCCGGATGATACCCTATTTATTGACTCCACCCAAGTCAATTGCCCCATTCCTTTTAGTGTAGTATGTGGTAGGCAAAAAAAGAAAGAAAGAAAGAAAGAAAGAAAGAAAGAAAGAAAGAAAGAAAGAAAGAAAGAAAGAAAGAAAGAAAGAAAGAAAGAAAGAAAGAAACCACCTGCTGCACAGGGGGAGAAAATTTCTACCCAGCCCTGAAGCAACCAGATCACTCATACTGCACAGAGGGTACAAGGGTGGGACAAAGAAAGCTGCAGCAACTGAGGCCACATGGAGGGTGAGCTGGCCTTATATAGTCTCTCATTCACCCCCATCACATGATTCATCCTTGCACTCCCTGCCGGATGCAAGACATCATGGTCTCTATCTAAGGAGGGCAGCAAATACCACCCTCCCCCTCAGTGGCACAGCTACAAGAGCCCATGTATGCATTTTACCTTTTCAGAAATCTTACACATGGAAAAAATCCCATTGCCTGATCCCTGAAATGAATTCCACTATTTTTCTGCTATTCTGCTATTTTGGTCAGACGGGTGATGTGTCTTTTGACACTAAGCAGATGTTGATGCTGTACCATCTAACAAAGTCTACATATCAAGTGTTATACAAATATACAAATTCACCAGGGTTTGTATAAACATGTACACATAAAAAGTAACAATTACTTACAATTCTGACTACATTCTGATTTCCCACCTAAGCAAAGGCTTTGATATTGTCTACCAAACACATAATATTGTTTTCCTTCCCAAGGTCCACTTTCTCCTGTTGTTATAGTCATAGGGTCAAAGCACATACCTTCACTTCAAGTGATTCTGTGAGCCAACAGCTCACCTCCCTGTGATGCTTTCAAGCCTGCACACACAGGACAAATTATGCTACATTGCCTTAGGTGTGTCTTGTGGATTCTGCTTCCTTAGTCTCAAAGGCTATTACCTTCAAATTTTTACATTTACAATAAAAAGATGTTAAATGATGTAGAATTTTTGAGGTGAGATTGTTAGGAGAATCCTTTGATGCCAGCTCCTTGGTTCTAAAAGATGAAGAGTTTTATACTGACTAGCAGATGCCAATTAGAGTGGTAACTCATGCTGGAACTCACAAACTTGCAATTAAAATTTATAGAAACATAACAATGACCTTGCTACCAGCAATCTTCTTGATGAGATGAATTCAACAAGAGAAGCAAGCAATTTGATAGGTCATCCCCTGTACACTGTAAGTCAGTCTGCCACCTTAGTACTCACCACGTCTCTGGGCCTTTAACTGTTCCTTAATAAACATCACTCATATGAATCTCTGCATTGTCTTCACTCACTGCCTGTTCATGTCAGATAAAGTATCTTACTGTTTGGGTAGTGAAGTGCTTTTCCAATTCAAAATAGAACTACATTTAACATGACAATTCTAGCCTCAGCCCACTATCCTTGGAGACCTGGTTCATTAAAGTATTTCACATAGTATCTGGTCTGAAGTTTATCAATGGTCCACATTTAGTCAAAACAGTCACCATTACATCCTGAAGGACCAGCCAAATGTAAGCTACCCTAATGAACTAATTGTCCAAGGCATAATACAATGAAATATTGATTGGGCACAGTGTATGTGAGAAAGAGAGAGAATGTGCAGCTACATAGCAGGCAAGAATAAAATGATTTACAACAGCTGTTTCATTGACTTTGGCCAGGGCAAGTGAATGAAGCTTTTCAGTTCAGTTTTAGATTAGTAGAAGAAGAATACAATCTATGTCAAGGAAATATATTCAAGGTTAGCCATATTGGCCATGCAGCAAGATATAACAAAGTATAAAATTCACAAAAGAGCTATTCTTTATTGGTGAATCAAAATACAGAAAATACATCATGCAAGTTTTTGAAGCCTCATTGGCTTCTTCATCAAGGAAATATGTTAAATATCATAATGGAAAAGATAAGTGACAATGTTAAAATCACAAGCCTACATTTTGTCTCAGACATTATTTCTCTTGTCAGTTAAGATGGTCTAGAGGAATCTTGATGGAGGCAGATCTCACTCTCCTTCTTGGCCTTGTGGGGACCAGGGAGAAAGGACAATAAAAACAGATAATCTAAGATAAGGATTCCAAGAGAGTGATGCTAAGGTAATAATTCCCCACTCTTTCACAGAGCACTGGGGTCATGGGCGGATCCCTGCAGTAACAGGTTCTAGTCCCCAATGAATGGCAAACTCACGAGGTAACCTTGAGCCAATAATTTGCTCTCAATACAACCTTCCTTACTCACGAGCTATCAGTATAAAGGGTGGAGCAGGGCCATGCATGCTGCCTGGAACTCTCTGGAGAAATCATAATTTATATTACTTTAATATATTAACATTTTGTTTTGTTTTGTTATATTATATTATATTAATTATTTGTGAGTACAAAGAAACTTTTACTCATGTTCATATGCAAAGGTTTTTGACCTCATGTAAGTGAATGCAAGGCCTTTTCCGCATTTTGATTTAGCAACAGGGCAGAGCGTCCTCTGGCAAGGACGTTTGTACTTAGGGGCGGACTGGGTCCGGACTACTTTATGTATGTCCGAACTTCAGCCTGCTCCACAAAGACCAGAACTGGTGGTTCACCGTGCTATTGAAAGACCGCTTAAGAGAGGTCTTTCAATAGCATAGTGCGTCCCACTCCATCGCTACGCTAATGTGTAGATTTGCAGGCTCACACCAGCACGAGGCTGCAAATCTTCCGGAGGCGGGCTTTAGGTTGGCAAGCTTCTCCGGCTTGTGGAGAGCCTCCACCAACCGGAAAGTGCCATTTTCATCCCTGGAGCAGTGTGTAGCATGGCCACGCACTGCTCTGGATCAGCCTGGATCAGCGGAGGGAGTGTGCCAGCCTGGTAAGTATCAGAACGCCCCGTTTTCCCCCAAAGTGTGAAAAAGCCCCAAGTAAAAGCCAACTGCAGGCCTCATCTCACAGTATGGCTAGGATTTGAAGTGGTGGAACCAGAACATGATATGATGTTGAAAACTGGAAAAGAACTTCCATAGTCATCACCCTTCTTTGTGCCATGTATACCATTCAGGCAAGCTTCTGTTGTGTAGTTATCTTCAGCTTATTTTCTGTTGCATTTTACCTGGAGTTATAGAATCGGAAAAGACCACAGGGCCATCCATTTCAACCCCCTGCTATGCAGGAACACACATCAAAGCACTCCCAACAGATGGCCATCCAGACTCTGCTTAAAAACCTCCAAGAAAGAGATGCCAGCACACTCTGAGGCAGCATATTCTATTGCCGGATGGCTCTGACCATCAGAAAGTTCTTCCTGAGGTTCAGGTGGAATCTCCTTTCCTGCAGCTTGAATCCATTGCTCCTTGTCCTAGACTCTGGAGCAGTGGAAAACAAACCCACTCCCTCCTCAACATGACATCCTTTCAAATATTTAAACATGGTTATCATGTCCCCTCTTAACCTTCTCTTCTGCAGACTAAACATACCCAGCTCCCTAAGCCACTTCTCATAGGGCATGTCTTCCAGACCCTTCACCACTTTGGTCACCCTCCTCTGGACACATTCCAGCTTCTCGATATCCTTCTTGAATTGAGGTGCCCAGAACTGGACACAGTATTCCAAATGAGGCCTAACCAATGCAGAATAGAGTGGTACCATTACCTCCATCGATCTAGACACCATAGTCCTATTGATGCAACCAAGAATTGCATTGGTTTTCTTGGCTGCCTCATCACACTGCTGATTCATGTTCAGACTGTGATCTACCAAGACTCCTATATCCCTTTCACACGCACTGTTATCCAGCCACGTGTCCCTCATCCTATATTTGTGCATTCCATTTTTTCTGCCTAAGTGTGAGACCTTACATTTCTCTCTGTTAAAATTTGTTTTTGTTAGTTTTGGCCCAGATCTCCAATCTGTCAAGATCATTTTGAATTTTGATCCTGCCCTCTGGTGTAGTAGCAACTCTTCCCAATTTGGTGTCATCTGCAAATTTGATCAGCACGCTCTCTACTCCTTCATCCAAGTCACTGATGAATATGTTGAATAGCACTGGGCCCAGGACAGAACCTTGAGGCAACCCACTGGTCACTTCTCTCCAGGATGAAAAGCAGCCATTGGTGAGCACCCTTTGGGTTTATTTGGTCAACCAATTACAAATCCACCTAACAGTAGCCTTGTCCAGCCCACATTTTATTAGCTTCTTTGCAAGAATGTCATGGGGAACTTTGTCAAAGGCCTAACTGAAATCAAGTTATGCTACTTCCACAGCATTCCCTTCATCTATCAAGCTTGTAACTGTCATAAAAAGAGATAAAATAAGTCAAGCAGAACTTATTTTTGAGAAATCCATGTTGACTTTTAGTGATTATGGTATTGCTTTCTAAGTAATTACAAACTGTCTGTTTAATGATCTGCTCTAGGATCTTTCCTGGTATTGATGTCAGGTTGACCAGTCAATAATTATTTGGGTCCTCTTTTCCCCTCTTTTTGAAGATGGGGACAACATTTGCCCTCCTCCAGTCTGTTGGGATTTCTCCTGATCTCCAGTAGTTCTCAAAGATTCTTGCAAGTGGTTCTCTCTCCTATCCACACTTATCAGGGTATAGATGGATGTAAACATTCCTGTGCAAACTAATTATGGGAGATTGGTATTCAAGAGTGAATCAAGTATACAACAAAACCCATGAGGAGTTCTTAGGCAAGGAATACAAAGAGATGGTTTGCCCTTACCATCCTGTTATTCATCGGCAATTCTCTATCTAAGTACTAACCAGGTCTGACGTTGCTTACCTTCCTAGATCAGGTGATATCTGGTGCCTTCAGGATATTTAGGTCTTTCAAAAGGACTGTATCCATGTGCCCAATACCCAAGGGGCAAAAAAATGAAAATAAATTTCACGCATTTTTGAATTACTGCAACCAGCATAGGGCTTATTGAAATCTGTTCCTAATTGGGGTTTTCTTTAATAGTTTCTGTCTACTAGTGAGCTGGTGTGTGGCTTGCAGAGATTTAAAAAAAACCTCCATAATTTTCCATAATTCAGTGAATATTTGCCTTGACAGAACCCATTCTTATCCTTCTGGCTGATAAAATAAAGAAGAATCTTTGTTTCCATGAGCATATTCATCTTCATTTATCCCATATGTGTGCTTTAGGATTTCTCATGTGTGAAAATGAATTCAAAGAAAAGAAACAAAAACTGAGATAAGTGATTGAGCATTTGCTAGATCCATGCAGAGAAGCGGTTTTTCTGCTAAGAGTCTTCAAACATCATTAGCATATCACCCAAAGTTCAAGAGTGACCTTCAGTTACACACTGTAGCAATCATTTATACTTACTGATATTTAGTATAAAATATGATTAATCATTGCTGTTTGTCTTCCATATAATTAGCATATGCTTTTTTTCTCTCAGCACACTCTGACTGTATCATTGCTATTGACTAAATTTAACATAACAAGTCTGACACACAAATCAGTGTGCTCAATGAGAATTTAATTATATGTGTAAAGATACTTCCTGTGCCATTAGGGTTTTCTTCCCTTCTGTGAAACAGAAACAAAAAGCTGCCTATGAAAAGAAGACTGTACAACATTTCAAACTTAAAACGTCCTATTGTACTTCCCCACTGCAAAAATGTAACATGTATTCTTTAATGAATTTCTACTTCCAAAACTTTATGTCTGAAAGTTAAGTAGATGTGACAGTGGGTTCTAAGTCTGGAGATAGAGGAGAGAGATAGAAGCCCTGGTATTAATGTTGTATATATTTAATGGCTGAATTAGAAGCACATGTGTGCAAATGCTTAGCTAAATTTCAGTTCATTGCTTTAAGAATAATCTAACCCGACTATGACCAATAATGTTAGAAATAAACTGACTTTTTTTTTAAGGAATCATACCAGAATTTGTTGATTTTATTTATTAAAATAGAACAAACCTCATGGGACCTCCCACAGGCAGTTTGCCAAACATCAATTAAAAACTAGCCATTTAAAAAAACACAACCTAACAGCATTATTTCAGATACATTGGTTGAGATTCTCCATCATCAAATGTAGCTACAGTGGTGGGGCTTCATCATCCCACAATGACACATCTCAAAAACCTACCTTTTCAGTCAGGTAGCACCCTGCTGTTATCTGAAAAGGTGCGGGACCTTGAGGTACTACAGCAGTGCTAGTACCTCCTTAGAAAGTGGGGAGGAATTGAAGTTCAAAAGAGGCCTGCAAGAGGGGGCTGACCTTGGTTTGTATCTATTCCATATTCTTAACAAGGCACATCTCACAATGTGGTTATTAAAATTTGCATTCACTTTAACTTTATGATACTATAAATGACCATGAAACCCAAACCTCAGGTCATGCCCTTTTAAGTGCAACGGTCTCTGATCAGACAACAAAATCAAATATTTCAACCGAATCAAATAGCATGCAAAAAAGTACAATTCGAAATCCAGTAATGCCAGTCCCCTTCTTCATTTTGCTTCCTGTAAAACTAAGCTCTTTCCAGTCCTGTTTATTTCAGCCCTTAAGGTTCTGAATAGGCCCAAAAGACAAGGCAAGAGAATTAAAGATTTAATAATAATAAAAACCCTTCAGATTAAAGGCATTTGCAGATGACTTAGTTATTGTGTTAGAAAATCCTTTGGGGAATCCAGAAACTCTAGTAGACAGATTTTGAATTTTGAAAAAGAATTTGGAGAGTCAGTTGGATTTAAGATCAATAAACAACAAAAAAATGATGGTAAGGGAAAATATGAGAAAAGAGGATCGAATACAATTTACAGATAAGACAGGTTTTAAAATTGAGAAAAAACTGAAATATTTAGGCCATTTCAGCACAACACTACTGCAGCGAGTTGTTACCAGTCCAGGAGCCATGCTACTGCATGATATTGCTATCCATCAATATACCATCCCCTACCATTGCCAAAGTGCCTTACATTATTTCCAGAAAAAAATCTGCTAAGCACCTCCTTTAACTCTTCAATCCCATCAGCCAGCTCTGTGCGGTACTGTAACAGCACTTGATAGCACTTCCTGTTGTTGTAAATCCAGCAGTGGGGAGGGTGTGGGCATGCCCAGCATGTCCCTCCCTCCCCGACACCCATGGCGTGGTAACCTCTAAATCTATCACCTCTCCAAGTTTATTTTAAAGCTCTCTTTTGCATTAAAACTTTTTATTTTTTAAAAAATACATTTTTAAGCACAAAAATGCAATAGTGTATTGGCTTGTAGTGCAGTTACAACAGTGTTACAATACTATGGCTTCCAAAGGAGGGGAAAATGACCAATCAAGGGTAATGAAATGGGGTGAAGCTGGTGAAAAGGGAGTGGCCAAGGATGCTATAGTGTGGAAGGAATACCAGTTGCGATACAGCTACTCATCCACTGAAAGTGGAAGGGTGCATAAAACAGTGTTCCTAACCTGCAACCATCCCACGAGTGGCAATGCTGGGATTGTAACAGTACAACACATTAATGGCATCTGGTGCGGAAATGGCCTTAATTTTTACTATGGAAAATACAAACTGTATGTTATTGAAGAATAATTAAGTTAAGCTATGGAATGATGTTAACAAAAATTTACAAAGATAGGAGAAAATGGTCACTTTTGGAGAGAATTTCAGCAGTAAAAATGAATGTTTTGCCAAGAATGTTGTGTTGTTTCAGATAACACTGATTTTGACCAATGATGTGATACTTAAATAATAACAGAAAGGCCTATCAAAATTCATTTGGTAAGGGAAGAAACCAATTGTCACAGTTTGTTTTCAAAGAATTTACCAAAATGTGCAAACTTAATCTGGCATGAAAATAAATGAAATAGAAGTAATAAATGTATACTGGAGAAACAGTAATGACAAGTTTTCACACTCTTTTCAGTGATGTAAATACAATTTCTAGTTCCAACTACAGTACATCCATTGAATCAACGGGGTTTACATAAGTGCTGATTCAGTAACTGAAGCAATCAGTCTATTTTAGCTGGACTTACCCATTGGATTTAGGCTCAAGTGTGGGGATCCCATGAACATCCTTCTTAAAATTGCTCAGGTGAGCAGGACTTTAGTGTCAAGACTCTGAGATCATAGTCTGTTAATGATAAGTGACAATTTGTACATTAACTTTTTTAAAAAAAATCAATTTACATTACAAAAATATAAAAAAAATCAGTTTACCTTACAAAAATATAAAATAAGAGTTAACAATTACCTTACAGAGATAATCAAAAATCTGTCTATTCAATCTCTCAGAGACCTCAGCAGGTCAAGCAGTACAATATTATTCAGTGCATGTTATTGTAAATCCGTTTTTTCCAAAATCTTATATGACTTGTTCATACCCTGGAGTCTTTATTTGGAAACCCAATAAATATAAACCAAACCAGAGAGAATTCTGTCTCTTGTGTTGTTCCCCTTAAGCTGTTATTTGGTTCTGTGGCAGCTTCTTCAGCAGCTTCTTATTATTATTAACTGAACGCTGTCCATCCAAGCTCACACAGTGAGGCAGCCTAGCATCTTCCAGCACTTGCTTATCTCTAGATATGCTGCTCCAAGTACGAAAGCGATTAGCCCTTTGTGCAGTAGCTTGTCATTGCTGCCAATAAAAAAGAAATATTAACAAAAGCTCCTTGCAGTGTTGCATTGGCTGATTCATTATCAGTGCTAAAGTATTTACCATTTGTGACCAAAAAAGGTGGGACAACAGGATAGTTCAGTCATGTATGTAATAGAATCCCCTTTTCTCCCATCCCCTTCCAACAAAGGAGGGCGGGATATATTGACTTGTATAACTGGAAACAGAATTATAGCACATTCTTCTTTAAAAAGAAAAATCATAATACTAAAAAATTAGCCAAGGTTTGCAAAACTTTTTTTTTTTTTTTTGCAGTATACATATTTAATCCAGTTCTGGCTGAGAATTCTAAATGCCCCTCCCTAAACTGCAAACCTGAGGATTCCATAGGATTTTGAAAGTGGAACAATAGCACTATAACAGTATAGTGCAGAAAAGTCCCATGTGTACAACATTAATATAGTCACAAATTGAGACATTAAGAATAGCATGGTACACACAAAGCTTAGCTTGATAAAGATATTTGGACTATACATGTAGATGGTGGGAGTGTGGGAGACAGGTAAAACACAGTTTTTACTGTGGGCTTATCAGTATGGTCCAGCTTCCTTTCACAAGCAGAAAGAACACATAAGCTGTGACATGTAACTATTTGTTCTTACATACTGGTGCAAAGTGAGAACACTTGCAGCAGAGCTCTTTGCTTGATTCCAAGCATTGCTGGTTGGTGCTATCTTCACATCCACTTGTAGCCTCTCACTTAGCATTTTAAAATCCCTGTAAAAGGTGATGGAGAAGATAAAGGAAGCTGCATGACGTTGCAAGCAATTTGGCCAATCTTCATTCAAATTTTTTCAGTGTCCTTTCTCACTACCATACTTACTGGCCCTGGATTTTATGAAACCCCATATAGAGATGCTTTCTTTTTAAAGGAACATTGTTTTAAAAACCCTTTGTCTAAATGTCCCTGCTGCCATTTGTCTTCTCTTCCTCCATCCAGCATAGAAGTAGGGAGTAGAAGAAGCCAAAGAATCCAATATGAACCTCATCAAACCGCACAAGCTCTTTGGCACATTTTTGTTCCAGTATGATCTATTTAAACATCCTTTGGGTAGGGATTAAATCTTGGTTGTGATATCAAAAATTGGCGCTGAATAGTCCAGGACAATAGATATGTTGTCTCTTTATTTTAAAACAAAAAAAGACAGGGAACTACTTCTACAAATATGACAAACTGCAGCCACATTTCTTCTGTGTGGAGGAGCCTTATATGTTTTATATTTTGGGATAGAAACAGAATGTGTGTTATATATTTCATGTTAATTATAATAGTTCTAGTTAACTACTGTAGTTATAGTTAATAAGTAGAAGAATTTACAAAATAATTTATTTAAAAATCAATGGAAATTGAAATCCATTAAACATAAAAGGAACCAATTATAGCTGAGGTTGCTACTGTGATGACTTCCCTCCCCAAAACTGATACAGCTGGCCACATCTACGGTTGCAAGAGATACCTGTTTTCTCTGAAGATTCATATATTACTTGCTGCTGATGGGTAGCTTGAAATTTTATCGTATTGCAAGAGCTTGCCTTAAAAATTCTTTCTATCCTACAGAATTTTAATTTTTTTTAAAAAATTGTGACCTCCCTGGGGAAGCTATGATCCTGAACAGTGGCAAAAGTTTAAAATGAATGAGGTCCCTCTTAAGTTAGGATACATTACCTTTGTCCAGTCCCTTAGAATACCAGAAATCAGTCTTTTCAAAAAGAAAGGAACAGCATATGTATAATTGGCAAAAAATGTTCTCCAAAAAACAAGTTTATCATGTAATATTAACAAGGCTGAATTATGCTTCATAAATATGTAATATCTGTTTGTTTAGTAGATGATATTGCAGTTGACAAATGATGATCAGGTTTTATTGCAACCATAAATAGAATTAAAATATAATTTAAATAGTCTTTTCAAAAGTATCTGTACAGATCCAACTATTTGAGAAAACAGGAGTGTCCTTCCCCTTCCACCAGGCTTTTTCATGTGTCTGTCATTCTTCTATGGTGAATTTGCTTATACACTTGAATGGCAATCCTGTAGTACTTACACGGGAGGAACTCTTATTAAACAACAGTAGGCCTGAGTAACAGAGAGATATAACTGTGCATAGATATACTTAGATGTCTTCTGTATGGCTACATGCCCAGTCAACTCAATAGACCATACTTCTGTGTAAGCATGAATAGAATTACACTAGAAAAAAACATTCTTATCACTAGCCTTTACATGACTACATTTCTATAATTACACAGGAAACAATGTGCATAACTCCAGTTTTGCACCATGACTGCAAATAGTAATATCATCAGCAGAAAGGACTGGAACATTGTAGAGGTCTGCTACAAAGTTTTGTCACTAGAAATTGCTGGATAAATTAGTGTCATAATGTGACTTTGTTTCCAATACAATTCCTTTCAACAATCTTCTGTCACTGCCTATTGGTTTACCCTAGGCGGGGCCCCCCTTCCTGTACTTGGCTGTATAATTCAAAACTGGCATGTAGAATGACATATTTTTCTTAGAATCTGTCCAGTTCTGATCATTGAATCACTAAGCAACCATTTAATTACAAAACATAACATCAAAAACAAGAACAAGTAGTTACTTAACAATGAATAGGGAACAATCATTCTGTCATTAATAACATAATTCATATAACTGAGGCTGCAGTCCTGTACCACTTACCACAAAGTAAATTCTTGAACTCAGTGGTACTTAACATCTGCATAAATCTGCCCAGGATTATGCTGTAACTCCCCAATTCTGCTTTCTCATCCTCTCTCTGATCCTACTAGCTCACCATTCTCTCTCTCTGTGCTCTCTTCGGCCTGACTCTACTCATTTTTCACTAACAGAGATACTACGGTCTGCTTTTGCCACTCATCCTTCAGCTAATAGGTTCATCAGCTGTTTGACAGGAGGAGGATGGACTCTGTTCCACTGTGCTATCCTTTGATTAGCTCATTGGTGTTACTCCAGATTAGGATTATATGAAATTATATTATCAGGGTATGTAGCTAGATCTGGAACACCCCTTCCTTCCATGCAGAATTATTTGGCCAAGATTCAATAAAACCACTGCTGAAGTACACATCTGTACCAATGGGCCAATTCTAGTGGTTGGGAGAGACAGTAGCTGCTGCTTCTCCCTTAGGTACACAACAGCTGGAGTCTTCCCCACCCTTGAAACACTGGCTGTGGGGCCCATCCAGGAGCTGTCTAGTTGTCCTTACATATAGAAGGGAAAAGAAGCAACAGCCATCATATCCTTGAAAAGAGTGGAAGCTGCTTTTTCATTCCTGGGTGTTCAAGGACAGCTGAACAGTTCCCAGGTGCATCTCCCTGGCCAGTTAGAAGGTGGAGACTCAGAGTGGTGCCCTTGTCCACCCTTTGAAAAGTCATTCTGCTATGTGGTACAGGATATGTTTTTCTGACATGTCTTTAAAAGAATTCACACCGGCCAAGAATTTATATTTGTAGCTGATGCACGCATGCTCATTGTTCCGTCAGGCGTGAATCTGATATGGCTAAAGATACTTCTTTTATAACACAAAGATGAATTGTTAGATAGATTAAAAGCAGACATACTTATGACAAAACAGTCAAATGGATTTTAAATAATTGTGGGTTCACACTTATTTCAAAACATATACATCTATAATCAAGCTGTCTATCTGTCTTCTATCAATCTATCTACCTGGGAAAGAGAGAGAGAGAGATTTCTTTACAGCAGGAATTGAGGAAACTATGGACTTGAACTCTCAACACCCCATCAGCAAAGGAATTGTGGGAGTTGCAGAGGGAGAGCCAATGTTTCCCCACTCCTGCTTCACAGGTTCTAATAAAGGGAACTCTTCAGAGGTTAGGTGAACTTTCTTCTGATTTGTTCCTATAGATGTGGTTTTTAAAGATCTATGCAATTGATAATCTGGTTAAACCACAAAATTTGGATTTAAAATTATTTAACTTTAATTCAAATTCAGGGCAGGAGTTTTTGTATTGTGCTTATAGATATTCTTGTAATTTTTTCTAGAGAGTCTTCTTAAATAATCTTGATATAAATAACATTAAGACAGAGACAAATTTACTGTGAAATGTTCACAAACTTTCCAGAAAAAATAAATAATTCCAATTATCTATTCTTTGTGTCTTGCTTTAATTAGATGAGTACAGATACATTAAACTTATCCTATGGAATCCTGGGGTTTGTAGTTTAGGGAGGGGCCTGCTCAGGCCCCTTTCAAAACTGCAAACCCCGGCATCCCATAGGATGTTGAAAGTGGAATAATAGCACTATAACAGTCTGGTGTGGCAATGGTCTATGTTAGCTGCAAATTTGAAATGTGATCCTGATCTGTCAAAAGCATTAGGAAGTTCATTGTTTGCTCGAATGAGATGTCTATACCAAAAATCCTTTCACTTTTGTAAAAAATGGAATATATGTTGACAAATAAAGTACTTCAATTATCAGAGCTAAATGACTGCAAGAAAGGAAACTGTTTAGTACTAGTAAAAAAATGGGGGAACAGTTAGATTAGGTGGCTGCTAAATATAGAAGGAAAGGAACAACCCAGAGATCTGTATCTTTATTTATATTTTTAAGGCAAAGGAGGGACCACAACTCCCATCAGGCTTTGCCAATTTTGATGGATGATAGAAGTTACAGTTCCAACAACACTTGGACAATAACCCATTCACCATTCTACCATTAGTGGCTTTGTCACAGCAGCATTATGTGCAACCTAAAATACATATAGCACCTGGCAGAGTCAAATCCAATTAAATTTGCAATCTCCTCCTACACTCTGTTTGAAGACTAATTGCAGACATTGCGGCATGAACATCAAAGCAGCTATGGAGAATATTACCTGTTTGCTGATTTGTGCTTTTTTCCCTACCCGTTTGTTTTAAGGGAGCAAGGAGAAGATTGAAAAATAGATTTATTTGGCTTGCATTGGTCTAATATATTTTTGCACTAGATGCAATAAAAACACAGGAGTTAAGTATTTAGATTATAGAACTGAAACCTTATTTCACAAAATAATACCCTAAGATAGCCCATGGGAGGGGGAGATAAATGCTTTTTCCCCTCAAATATCATTATTAAAACCTCAGAGCATCTCAATAAATTTGAATTGGAATATTTTTATGTTAATAAATGAAAAAAGGCTGAATATATAAACAGATAAGAATACTATGAAGTCATAATAACAGAAAAAATATTTAAAAGGAAAAAAAAGAGCTAAAGAGGGGTAGAATTGAAAGACATGGAGCTAAGATTAGAGCAGAGAAAGCATAACAATACAGGATAGGAATTAGCCTGTGTAATGACTGGATCCTCCCCGTTCCTTTCCCTATTTACGGCTTCACTGTAACCTCCAAAAATATCCTGCAGAGAGTTTTGGAACCTAACAGGCACTGTGGTTTGTGCCATATGGGACTGCAGTTGGAGTGGAGAGTCATTCAAATTCAGTTGAATGGATCCAGAGCCACCAATTTAAGTTTCTGATCAGGGGAAATTTTTCCCTCCTGCTGCAGCTCCATAACATCCTTTTCAGTAGATCTGACCTATGGGAAAGGTTTTTTATCCTGACTGCATATGTTGCATCAGTTTGATTTCATATCACACAATAATGGAAATCATTCAAGGAGAAGAAAGTAGGCAAAGAAGACATCAGAGCCTACTCCATTTAGATTGTATTCTTCCACCAGCAGGGCCATCTAGCCCCTAGTTTCATGTGGATTATCCTGTGAGTTTTTAATCTATTGATATTTTTATTGTGTTTTTATATATTTTATTTTTATTAAAATTCCATCTATTTACACACATATTTCTACTTGTCATATTCTTTTTTCAGATTGTATAAAAGCATATAGCTCATTATACATTATACTTATCATACTGTATATTTATACTTATAATACAATACTTATGATATTTATATAGCTTGTAATAGATAAATACTTGTACTGCTTATAATGCTAATAATACAATCATCCATTTTTCCTATATCACGTACTATGTTCTATCAAGGATCTTCTATTTGCTTTCATGTAATCTTCTTACATTTATTGTTTTTTTTAAAGGCATTTTTGTGTTGTAAGATTTATGCCTGGAAACATTCTGCAATATGAAATCCTTCAGATATCCTTCAGAAATCCTTTGGGGCTGTAACTCTCATAATCCCCAGATAGCACAATTGGATGTGTTGTCATCAAACACATTGGGAATGAATTAGTTTGGGAGATGCTTGAATACTGAAATACTGAAAGAGAACACATAAGGTAAAATATAAATAATTGGGAATTAATAAACAAATACAGGGATGCTGGTGGTCAAGGGTAGGAGGATAACAAAAAATTGTCTCATTTGTCCATGTTCAAAATAGATCAGAAAGGTTTTCTTTGCATGGTGCACTACATGTGGTGAAGCCAGAGGAATGATGGAGAAAAGAGTTATATGGAGAGAAAAACTCAAGACTGATGAGATGAAATGAAGGCTGAATTTCATATACCAGTTCATGATGATCAGCCAAATATTTCACTAGAGCTTTCCTAGTGTTCTGTACAATTAATTTTCATTCCCCATCCATCTGTTCTTCTTTTCTGTTTCCCTACTCATTGCATCACAGGAATCTTGCAAATATCTACCCCTTCACCTGCCTACTGAACTCACCTTACATGTGTTGGCTGGACATTTGTATTTTTTGTATGCTGACAAGTAGTCCTGATAAAAGCCCCTGAAACACGACAGGCAATAAATCTACCTAAATAAAACAACACATTTTCCTAGTTATTTCAGCAACATTCAGTGCAACAGTCAAGCCTTTTGTAGCTTTCCGGTTATGGTTCTAATCTTTAAGCAGTTCTTGCTGATGCAAGTCCCTTCATTCCACTGGTGCATCACTTTGCACTGGTACATTGCACTGAGTATCAATCTCTGTGACAACTAAGCAAGCAAATGACTGTTCTGCCGTATAAACAAAGCAATGTGGTCTACAGTAATCATAAAAGTTAATACATAGACATAATGTAGACAGGAATATGGTCCAGTGAGTCCTGACAAAAAGCAACAAATCACTCTGCCTGTTGCAATGAAAAAAGCTTTAGCAAAGCTAAAAGGGTTTCAAAGGTTCCAGTGTGTGGTTTGTTAGGTTGATTTACACTATAGCTGATATTACCTAAGTGCACCAGTTTAGGTTCCTATGGGTACCATCTATCAAAGTAAATGCTTAGGTTTTTAGTGTTGCTGCACTTCCTTTTTCAGAAAGAATTTGCAAAATAAATACATTTATGGTGGTGATAAAGAGTGACAAAATATTTGGACCTGCTACTTAAACTCTATCCAAGCACAGTGCAGTAATGAGATCCTCATTGGGGTCTCCAATGTGAAAACAGGCACATGTACTTTTTAGGTCATTCTTTTGTTTGCCAAACATGATGCCTCCTTATTTATGTCCAATTAGACTATATGATTCCGGAAAACCTCAGCAGATCAGGAAATATTCCTATGAAGAAATATCCATAGGTGGCACTTATCCTTAGCGAAACTATAACTGGTGACTAGAATATGAAAATGAATAACAGATTTCTTGGGGATGAATGAGAGTTTTCCTTTAACTCAGAGCAAAATCAAGATGAAGAAACAGTGTACCTGTAAGTCCTCTTCATTTTGAGGATGAGCTTGAACAGTCCTAGACAAGTGCTATTGCTTTTCTGGGTACCTGTTTTCAGTCATGACTTCACCCTGCTTTTGCTATCACATACTTGTGTTAGGAGTAGAGTTCACAGGTAGCAGTTGGCTCCAAATGGAATGGCAGTCTACAGATTTGGTTTAAATATACGGCATACAGGTTGGACATGGGAAGACATTCCATTAATTAAGTGTGGGAAGTAGGCCAGTCCAAGCACAGTATGACTACCTCATAGAAAAGTAATCCAAAGTCTTGCTGGAGACATGTTTCTGAGAGTGAAATTTCCCTCCTATTGGAGTTCAACTTAAAACTGTGGGTTCTAATAAACATAGACTCATTTCCAAGGTATGAAATGGTTTCTAAGGTCAGGCTTATGGTGGAGATGAAGGAACTATGACTTCTTTCTGATTCCCCAGATTGACATCAGATTGTTCTCATTTTTGTGCAGGAAAATCAAGAAAACTCTTGAGCCAATCCAAAGGAAGTTCCTCTGAAGACCTCCAAGATAATTCTTTCCAGTGGAAATATAAAAAGCATCAATTTTCCACCAGTGATTTTAGGGCTTTTTAGTTTCACTTCCATGATTAGTTAAGGTAATCCATACTTGGCCACAAAGAAGCATCCACCACTTTATCTTTTCATATTCCACCTATAAGAAATAAATAAATAAGAAGATGAAATAATAATGATCACAGTGATGACTGAACAATAGTACAATTCATTATTAATAATGAATTATCTTCAACCTTTCCATAATGGAGTGCCTGCTCCATTGTGGTAGATTTATATATTTATGTTCTAATGTATCAGGTAGGTAGTAATGATGCAATTCATTACTCATTTTCTTCTTGAAGGACACTATGAGTAAGGTCAGCAATTTTCTTCCCATTGTGTGAGAGAATTTGAAAATGATGCATTTTTTCAAAGCCTATTTACAGTTCCATACTTATTCTGTGCAAAATTTGCACATGGTTGTTTTGCACTGAAAATAGCTCTTTCTGTTTAGGAATTAGCATTTTATAGGTAGGAAATTATCTATTCAGAAATATTATTTTCTGCCCAGAAAAAAATCTGTGCAGAAAATGCTGATTTCCATGCAGATTAGTCATGTGCAAATTTTGCATGGAATGTTCCAAATTACAGCATTGCTCCTTCTACTACTTTAAGATGAAAATTGCACAAGCTTCCCTAAAAGTATCTACATGTCTGAGCAGAAGGATATTAAATACAGTAGTCACCATTAATGAAGACAGCACAACCCCTGGGAAAAGAAACTTCTTAGATAATGGTAAAAAGTAATAGAAGCCAGTTGGCATTATTGGTTAACCTAACATTTACTATACTGCAATATAACAAAACTAATTTTTTTATGTACCATTCTTCAAACAGCACTGAATGTGGCTTAGAATACTTAAAATCACAATTTTAAAGTATAATAGCATAAACAAGATAGCAAACTGATTATGAGATGTCTTTCAGATTTTTTTTTTTTTTAATGAAAATGGTGGGGCTTGAAGGCTCTATCACGTTTACTTTTGTCTGCATTTGAAGGTTTAAATTCCAAGGATTTTTTCCTGTCTCAGAATGAAAAAAATTGCATAGCTGTGCAAATTCTGACTGAAGCCAAGCTACAATCAAAATTCTTACCTGTCTGAACTGACCAAGTTCGATAGTACAGTAGGTATTCTTCCCAATATGGAGAAGACTGCGTTATCTTGTTTGCTGAATAGGTATTAAGGATTAGGAAACTCAAGGGAAATAGATGTGGCAATCTCAATTCCTTAACTAATGTGGTTGATTACAGAAGGATTCAAACTTAGACTTTTAAGAGTAAGTAGCCAAAGCCCTTGTGCCGGTGAGATCACATTTATCAATTTTGGTGATTCACACCATCTTTTTCCCTTTTAATTCTCAAATTTCTTCTGTCCTAAAGATGAAGGATTTTTAAAATTTTGGTGCATTCTCATTAAAAAAAACTAACTGAGATGAAATGCTCACTCATCCCTGACCCCTTCAGTTCAATAGGGGTAACAATAAATATTCAAGGGGAAAAAAAACAGCCTTATGCCTCCCAAATTTATTCTCTGCCATAGCTGTATGCCCTCATATGAAGCAAAAATTCTTCAGCAAATTCATATTTCCCCCACAGTCATGTAGACTAAGGTCATGTAGACTTATTAAAGTAAGGGGGAAGTTGCTATTTTGTGATACTATTTCCCCTGTAAGTGAATAACATTTAGAGAGTAGCATGCCACCAGGATCATTTAAGCCTTTATGAAAGAAGGGTTTATGATTGTCTTGTTAATTCTGTGACGGCATATAATTTAGAGAATAATTGAATTGATGTGCTTTTGCCTCTTTCCTTGGCTTTTCAAAAGGAACTAAAAACAAGAAACCATGCCCTTCTGTAACATTTGGTGACTATGATTACTCCTAAATTTATTCTTAACTGCTCTCATCTTTAAATTAAGTCCAGCAATGCATGAATGTATATTTCATTTCATTTCTTTTCTTTTTTAAGGGAACTCTTAGCATAAAATAATTGAGGTGCACATTTACAGAGTCAGATATGGTTCTGCCAGTAGGAATTCCTTTGATTAACACCCTTTTGCCAAAGGAGAGGCACATGTCATAAGGAACATTTTCTCCACCTGTTTTCACCAATTACCAATTAATCATGGTCTGCTGTCAAGCACCTACATAATTCACAACATGAGCAGTGGAAGAGAGGGAGGCTCTATGAATAAATAAAATGTGACACTGAGGGTTCATATACAAACAAGTGCTGTATCAGAACATCTGCTGGAGGGGGAAAAATTGCAATGGTAGACATGCAACTGCTTTTACTTTCTGTAAGTAAAGATTGGTTTACTTGCACTGATTTATGCAAAGGGTACTATAGATACAAACTATGACAAACTTATCCCCCCCCCATATTGACTTGTTCAACTGTGTGCATATGTGTACTTCAATACCACTTCAGTTTATATTGGTGTACAACTTGCAGACAGAGGAGAAGTAGAGGAGACTGTGCAGAAAGCCCAGCCACCCACCCACCCACAACATAATTGAACATTTTTAGAATTGCATAAAACACTGTGAAAGTAAACAAAACAGGATGTGTGGGGAAGAGCTTAAGGAATATGGCGGAAGCAGCATTAGCTAGAAGCATGTGCTTTAATGATCAATCAATAACATTTTCACACCATTTTGTCCGCCAAGGAAGCTGACCCTTCACATTTTCAATCCTCTTTAGGAAAGTGGCTGGAAGTGGTGCTCAAGACTAGACCACACCAAAGAGCCTTTGAGTCTAATTGTGTCTCTGAAAATTATGTCCCTAGCAAGCCTTCTCCTGCTTGTTCTGCCTACTGTGCAATATTGTTATGATCATTACCATTGCTTCCTTCAGTGTCATTAATTTTTAGGGTATTCAAAATGCTGCATCTTCCCTCTAAAGAGAATGTAGCACTATTAAAAATTATGCAAAAATGATAATAGTTTCTCCATTTATGCATAGAGTTCACTATGGGTTTCTCTTGACCCTCCTGACACCCTGGAGAGTTTCAGACAGACTTCAATGAGACGAGATTTTCATTTTATTTTTCTCTTTCCAATTGCAAGGAAAGAAAAAGTCCTAGGGTTACTACAGTGAGAGAGGCCTTTCTTTCTTGAACCGGGAATATAGCAGTAGTAGCTCACTTTCAAGTCAGACTTCCTTTGGTCTTGCGCATTTGAGGCAGATCTTTAATGACATTCTAATGCGGCTTATTGCATTTAATTATTTTTATGGCTAGAAGAACTGTAATTTGCCCTGCTGCGTTCTTTGTTTAGGCCACTTCTGACCTTCACTTTGAAATTGCTCAGTTAAAGTTGTTCTTGTATTTTAATCTACAGCAAGATGAGGAAAAATATGAAAAGTCTTTCTGCCTCCAGAAAAGATGATACATATAATTATATGGAACCCTTTCACTCTTCCCCTCCCAATCTTTTTGTATGCAAAAATAAATTCAACTTAAGCTGTCATGGATAACTCAGAAATGACTGAGTTTGGGGGATGTAAAATGAAAACATAAGGGACATACTAAATTGTGAGGGAGACATACTTGTACCCATCAGTTCCATTACCCAGTACCACCACAACCCAATTGCATTGTAAAACTTCATGCTTTCAAGGTGAATATCTGTAAAGGGTTCCTTAAGCATTTTCAACTAGGGTATTTAACAGAGTTCCTCTGAACAGACCTGGGATAAAGGATCCTCATTGTGGGAGCTCTTTAGTTCCATTCAACTGAACATGTCGTAGAATAGATCTTTGTAGATTATCACACTGACTCCACAAAGATCTAGAATGCACTCAGTTGTGCAGGGATATTGAAAATAGGATGTTTGGACTGACCTCCATCCCCTCTACACTTCACCCATACTAATATGATGGTCCATATCTATGTATGCCTTTCGTCTTGCCTTTAACATTCAAGGTGTTTCAGCCAGGAAAAAGAGCTGTAGCAGAATATTTTATAGCATCTTTAACTTCTACTCTTGTTCAGGGAGCCAGCCAGCCAGCCATGTCCTCATCCTGAATATTCCATTCTATTCCATTCCATTCCCCATCTACAAACACCTTGTCCATTTTTGTTTTTCAGCTGACACTAGAATACTAGCCAATTTGGACTCCCATGTAGGTGAGGTGGTAAATGTACTGCGTGTTATAGGTCATTTCTGCACTACGCTGTTATAGTGCTATTATTCCATTTGCAGCATTCTGTCGAATCCTGAGATTTGCAGTTTAGGGAGGAGCATTTAGATTTCTCAGCCAGAGAGTTCTTTGGCCTCAGAAAAATACAGACCCCAGAATTCCACAGGATATTGAAAATGGAATAACAGCACTGTGACAGTGTAGGGTGGAAATGGCCCATAGTCTGAAATTTAAAGAAACCAGCCATGGTACAGAATCCTATCCTCAAACTGGGTTCAACACCTTAGATAGCTCCTTTAAGATTCTGGACTAAAGCTCTAATGATTTCACCACCTCATTAACAAGGAAGTCACTAGCACAACTGCATTGAAGACTGAATACTGCCATTATACCATGGCTATTGAGACTGTTCAATGTTTATTAGATTTTTAAAAAAAAAAATAGAAAGAGTAATTGAGAATATGTGTTGAACTAATCACATTAGATAAACAGATTCAACAGATTTGTAACAATATGAGTATGACCTACCATATATATCTAACTATAACTTGGTTAATTGTCATAATACTATTCAATTGAGGTATCAAATCACATCCAGTGTGAAGACCCAAAATCAAATGCTTATCACCACAGAAACTGATTCAATGTAGGACTATTCCTTAACCTGTCATAGTACAAAGAACTATCAACCTGCCGGTGCATCTAGTAATGATAACTGTCATGGCTCCATCCTGTGTAATCCCAGGATTGTTATTGGTAAGGGTTTTAGAATTGTTCTGCTCTAAACTACAGCACTAGAGCAACCTATCACAGAATTATAAGCTACCTCACTAAACTAGAAATCAGTATGGATTCCATAGGATGGAGCCATAGCAATTCAAGAACGAACAAACTGATAAAACTATGTGCAGTTGATGTACTTTCTGTTACAAGTGCAAAACCAGTAACCTGAGGCAGAAAGAAACTTATATCTTCTGGCTTCTGGGTGTTAACTTGAGGACCATCTCACCCTATCTGACAACACATTCCTCTTTCTTTCTCTGGTTTCATTACCACTCTATTCAAGTTCATAACAAACTGGGGGTAGAGAAGGGACTGGCAACTTTCCCATCTCAAACTGAACATTGGAACCAATGGTGAACATTATTCTGGTGTGCACAACACAGCATTTTCCCTCTCCTTCCCTCACAGTCTTCAGAAATACTGTAACCCAATTCTAGAGTGGTTTCCTGCTCTCATCTCTGGAGCAGTTTTGAGGAGAAAACATCTGATCATAATGATGGAAACAGTAGATGACCTCCATTGAATAGAGGAGCAGGAATAAGTACTAGGAAGTCAGTGGAATGAATCAGAAAAGAAGGCTAGGCTCTACATGCTTATGAATGGTCCAAGTTTATTCTTTAAAAAGCCCAGCACATTTCGGCCTGTTTAAGAATTAGTTGGCCTTCTTCTCCAGAAATTTCAGTCTTTGATTGAATTTGTGGAGTGTATATGATTTGCTATATGAATATTATATTTCACTATGTGAATTTGGAAGTATTATATAATTTTATATATGAAGGCCAATTAATTCATAAACAGGATGAAACACATTGGGCTTTTTAAAGAATAAACTTGGACCATTCATAAGCACATGGATCCCAGTCTCCTTTTTTCTGCTGCTCCATTGAATACCAACTAAAGTATAGTTATATAGTTATAGATACCCTGTACATACACTATGGCCATTTCCACACTATGATGTTATAGCACTGTTATTCCACTTTGCAGTTTAGAGAGGAGCATTTAGAATTCTCAGCCAGAGAGCTCTTTGGCCTCAGTAAACTACAAACCCTAGAATTCCACAGGATGTTGAAACTGGAATAATGGGAAGTGGACGATGAAGGACAGCATGTCGTGGGGACTGCTAAGATGAGGAAGCAGAAAAAAGCAAGGAAATATGCTACCATGAAACAAATGATCAGCCTCTGTGATCAGTCAATCAAAGAGGCAGACCAAGCAAAATCCAAAGAGAAAAAGAAAGAAGATCTCAGTGCAATCAAAGAGAGAAAGGTTCCTAATATCCCTCCTGCTTGTTTTCCAATACAACACACAACTAGGACCTCCTTACTATATCCTAGTTCAATGGTTCTCAACCTGTGGGTCCCCAGATGTTTGTGGACTTCAGCTCCCAGAAGCCCCAGCCACTATGGTCAATGCTCAGGGCTTCCGGGAGCTGAAGTCCATGAACATCTGGGGACCCACAGGTTGAGAACCACTGTCCTAGTTGATACGAACTTCATTAATTTTTCCATTAAAGCCAAACTAGATTTGGTGCCGTCAATGATGGATTGCCTTTATGCCAAATGTATTCTCAGTATCACTGACTGTGTAATGGCTGAAACTGAGAAACGAGGGCAGAAGTATCGTGTGGCCCTAAGGATAGCAAAAGACCCACTATTTGAACACTTGCCATGCCCTCACAAAGTAACCTATGCAGGTGACTGTTTGGTACAGAGGGTCACTCAGCATAAATGTTACATAGTGGCTACTGTAGACAGAGACCTCAAGCGGAGAATACGGAAACTGGAATAATAGCACTATAACAGTGTACTCGGAAATGGCCTATGTTTTATAAACACATAAACGGGGCACATAGTTTTCTCCTCTGTTTGAGATACTGAGCTCAGACCTTGAGACAATTGAAATGCATTTTTTTTAAAAAAGTATGAAGAAAAAATGTTTATTATGCCAATGTATCTTATAGAACACAGCCTATTAATGTTTGGGATCTACCATCAGAGTTTTTGTTTGTTTGTTTGTTTGGTCTTTTGTTTACCAAGGCATGCTTCATTTATTTTCAAGCTGCTTTGGTTTCCCTGAGAATCACAGAGCAGTGTACGAAAGCCAAATGTTTTCTGTCATAATGAGATTCTGCTTTTAAAGGAAAAATAGCCTCCCAAAGGCAAAAAAGAACTATATCCTCCCTTGAGTAAAATGAGGGTGGCAAATCAACCATTATAACACTTAAATGAAGTTAATATTCACTCAAGCATGGGAGCATTTGACAGATAAAAATACCAGGCAGGCAGCCACATTCTGGTGCCTCAGAGAAAAGCATACACTCAAATGTGAAGCTACACAGCCAAGTTGCATGATCTCCCCATGGGAACATTTGCCCTTCTCTGCTAATGAGACAACCGTTGAATGTTTTTCACCTACTACTTCTTTCCTTGGGTCAGTGGTCTTTCACTGAGACTTCTAGCATTTTCCTTTTGGAAAGGCAGGTTTCTTCAAAGTACCCAGGTGGGATCTTCATGCTGTTGTTGATGGCATAGATTACTGCAGGAAGTATGTAGAACAGCCAAATTAACCAAACAGAATTAAAATATGCAGGATATTCACACTGAAAGACTAGACTGTCTGGGTAACAGCACCAGACTTTTCAAATACTTCTGCTTTGACTTACACTGACTGGACTAGTTCTGAGGATAAATACATTTTGTTGAATACATTCCTATTAAGGGACAACAGTATTATGCATATCACAGACTTGCTGTACAACAAATTTTTGGGGAGTAGTGGGGTGCTTGCCCCATTACTTAAATGTTTTACACACACACACACACACACACACTAGTGAATTTACCTGGCATTGCCCAGTGTTTTATTTTCTCACAGGTAATATTTATTACAAAGATTTGAGATCCTGTGTCTCTAATTCCCCAAACTGTCTTGTCCAGTATCTGTAACTTTTCCCTATAGTTCACAATCCAATATGTGTTCATAGTTGTTAACCTGCAGAGGTTGGATTCCTGAAGGAATACACTGTTCTTCCTCCTTGCTGCTAAGCCTTGTCTCCATAGCAATCGGCCAGATCCAACAACTCTCTGGCTGAAAATTCTAAAGGCCCCTCCCTAAACTGCTAACCCCAGGATTCCATAGAGTCTTCACAGGCAGCCGATCATATGAGGTCTTATCACCTGACATAGCCAGTCGTATGATGTCTTCACCTGCCTGACACAGACAAACTCACATATTAGATATGTCTTGCATCCTGTTCAATATTTATGAGATTATATAATGGACTTAATGTTCTCAAAGCTGCTAAGGATTCATGTTTATAGTCATTAACACCAAAAGTGACACCAAAACCTACATTTTTGGCCCAGCAGTGCTCCAACTGAAGAATTTCTGAGGTACTGCTGATCAAGACACTGTGAAATAATATCTGCCACACTCTCACAATCAAAGAGTACCTTAAGACAAGCAATTGTGTCAGGACCCTCAAGAGGTATCTCCAGCTGCCTGTTCTTTGTGTGCCTCACGACTAAGGCCATTTCTGCACTACATCACTGTAACACTATAGCAGCGGATTGTTACCAGTCCATGAGCTGTGTTTCTGCATGACATCATTCCTATCCAGCTGCTGTCCTTTCCTCAAGCATCGCCAAATCACCGTATCCTATTTCCAGAAAACAATTGTTAAGAGACTCTTATACCATTTCAATCCCATCAGCCATTGTAGTGTGGGACCATTATAGCACTTGATAGCGCTTCCCTTTATGGCGGATCCAGCAGTGGGCAGGCTGTGGGTGTAGCCAGCTTGTCCCTTCCTCAGCGACTTCCATGGCATGGTAATTTCCCCTCAACTCTTGCTGCTTATTATAAATGTCTCCTTGGAGTCAATTTTTTTTTTAATACATTTTTAAACATTATAGGGTAAAAATGCAATAGTGTGTTGGCATGTCATGCTGTTACAGCATTGCTGTATTAGTACAGCTTCCAAGCCCTCCCCCCAAAATCACTGTCCAATCAGGGGTGGTAGGGCAGAGTGAAGGTGGGGCATAGGAGTGGCCAAGGATGCTGTAATGTGGAAGGAACACCAGTGGCAATACCACTACCCATGTGCTTAAGGGGGAATAGTGCGGAAAAGAGCTTCCCTAACTCAACAACATCACATAAATGGCAATACTGCCATTATAATTGTATAATGTACTAATAGCTTCTAGTGCAGAAATGGCCCAAGACTGCTTTTCCCAGTGTCCTAATTTGCAGCACCTCAGAAATCCTTCAGCCGAGACACTGCTGAAAAGGTAGGGGTTTGAGTGGTGGCATCATCAGACATAATTATGATGACAGAGCTGTCTCATCGTAGTTGGATTTTATGATGCAAGATGCCACTGTCTGCTCTGTGTTAGATGTGAATACATTACACTCTGGCAAATAGCTTGGATGTTACATTTCTTTATGGCCATAAATTGTGATTGTCAAGCAGGAATTTAAAATTCATTATTGATCTGGCTTCCATTACATTAAAAAGGAGTATGTGTATTGTCATATGTTTAGAACTTTACGGTAGACACATCAGTCCATTTGCAGTCTGTCTTACTTTTGTACACATTCGTTGCTGGCTTTGGAAATTTACTATTTTGTTGTATATTATTTACATGACTTCATCCAGTGGTGGTGGTGGTTGTTATATGCTTTCAAGTTGACTGTGACTTATGGAAACTCAGTGGAAGGGTCTTCTTGGCAAGGTTTATTCAAAAGTTTGCCATTACATTCCCATAAGGCTGAAGGAGTCTGACTTGCCCAATATCACCCAGAAGGTTTCCACACTTACAAACATTGGTCTCCCAGAGTTGTATTTCATCATTCTAACCACTGCACCACACAGACTGTCATGTTAGAGCTGTTGTTGTTGTTGTCATTTTAAAAATCCAGCAGAGGTTGATCCAAGAAGGTAAATCTGAGAGTTCATGTGCAAGTGTACTTAACTATACATGTACTTAATTGATTAGTTGCTTAGAAAAAAACATTCAGTTGTTTAGAAATTGTCATGTTAGGGTGTTTTTTTAAAAAAAAAAATTCAGCAGAAGTTGATCCAAGAATGCAAATCTGAGAGTTCACATAGAGTTTCCTTTCTAAAAACAGTACCCCCCCAAAAAAAACCTATTGTTTTTTGACATTAGTCTTTTTTTCCCCGCTCAGAAAATAATATTAGTGTTGTGTGCCTTCAAGTCATTTCAGACTTGTGCTGAGCCTAAGGCAAACCTATCATGGGTTTTTCTGGGACTGAGAATGCATGGTATACTCAAAGTCACCCAGTGGGTTTCCATGGTCAAGTGAGAAACTGAACCCTGGTCTCCAAGGTCATAGTGCGACACACAAATCGCAACACCACACTGGCTCTTAATATTAACATATTGGCACATTAAGATAGAAGAAAAGGTCCCAGTGAGATTTAAATGGCCCATGACACAGATAACAAAAAGAAGATACTTTGCTACAAGAGATTTTGTAATTACCATGAAGAGATTTTGGCTGGCATCTAGGTAGAGACATATGTAGGCCTAAATCATACTAGACATGCAGGGCCAAAGAGTCGCTGTTGACCAATGGGCATATTCTACTGATAACAGTGGAAGCAGAATTGCATAGCCAGAGTGTTCTCTCTGCATGACATCACATATTACTATTGTGCATCTTGCATTGTGTGTTGCTGTTGCACATTATGCATTAAGTGTTGTGGTGCATTGTAGTTACGCATCATATATTGTTCATCGTGGTTATATATTTTATATTGTACATTGCATTTGCGCGTGGTGTGTTTCACATTGCGCAATGTGCAACTACACCTAGCTATTGGCATGTGTTGTGCAGTGTTGTTATACTGCATGGAATTTGCATAATGCTCACAGAGCATATCTCCACATGTAGATAGTCATACTACACTGCAGGGATGCTGCATTGCGGCCTTTAGCTGCAAAGTTATTATTTTAAATATTCTAAACAACTAAATACATTGTACAGAATTGTTTACGTCCATTTGTTTGCTTTTGCTTCAAGAAGATTAAGCACACTGACTAGGCCAGCATGGCACACACTAGATTGTTGTGGCAGTGTGGAATCTTCACACTGTTCTTTATACACAGTGGTGATTGTTCAGCATAGCAGTTAAAGGATGTGAAGGAGGAACCTCTTTGCCTGAAAGTCATGTTAAGTATTTAGGCCACCAACTTACTCTCAGCCTTAATGCCCAACAGCAACCTCAAGGAAAACACACTAACCTACTTTAGAGGCTTGTAAGGAATACAGAGTTAAAGTGTGTGAATAAAGCACTACATCCTTTTGGTATACAGAGGTTATCTCTGTGTTGCATATGAAGCAGACCTTCGATAATCAAGTTTGGAAGAATGAAGCTTGGAAAGGTGTGATATAATAACATGAATGCCTGAACCTCGGTTGTAAAGAATCTGCAAATGCTAAAGGACTGGCAGTGTTCACATACAGCCTTAGCAGTAATATTTTACAGTAATATTGGAGAAGGCATAGTGTAACCGTTCCATAGCAAGCAAGCACAAAGGAACTATGATTTTTTAAAAAAATAGAAAATCAGAGTAGTAGAATGAAGTTCTCTCATGCCTGAGTCACCCATAAAGATGCCAATTATTTTCAAGAAGAAAGACGATTGTACACCAGTATTCTGGCTATCCAATTAAGATAAGCTCCCTTAATACATTACACTGGCATTGTGTTGGCCCTTGATGTGAATTAATAAAATCAGTTATGATACTGCTTGTAGGTCCTCCATTGGCTAGAAAGATTATAGTTCCTTGCTTTCTATTTAATTTAAGCAAAAGAATGTATGGTATGGGAACAAGTATACCATAAAACCTTTTCCTGCCTAACATATTGCTTATTTGTATTGCATCCCAGGAAAAGACTTTTACTATCTTCAAAGCATAGAATTCATATTTTTGTTTTGTATCACACTAAACATGCAAAATGTGCACATAATTAATATATTGTAACAGTTAAAAAGCCTGCTTTTACAGTGATATTAAAATTAATGACAAATATATTCACTCTAGCTTGTGATGGATAAAAAAAAAATTGAAAGTTAGACAGTTATAGTGTTTCAATGCACAGCAAAAGGCTTTATTAAGCATGGAGGATAAAACAATATGATTTTTTCCCTGCTCCCAGCTATTAGAGATAAAAAATTGTATGAAGATAAAACATATAGATAAAACAAACTCAGTATTGGTTAGCTTGTCATGGGCATGGTTCAATCATTTAAAAAGACTGATCAAATACCTTAGGCATTCAGGTTGAGTTATTTTGTTCCTGTTACCTCCTTCAGTATTTTTATTAGTAGACATTAGGACAAAATATGATCATGCTTATCTTTCAATCATAAAAAGTCATTTGATTTCTGATGATTAAGCTGCCAATAAAGGCCCAGGAACAGGCAAAGTTTTTCCTCTCTTCCTTTCCTTTCCTTTTTTTCACTGATCACCTGGTTAATGACATGTCAGTCATCAAAGTGCACTCATTCCAGTTATGTATGGTCTCATATTGCTTCTAATGTGTACTTTAAGACAAGGGTCATTTCTGAAGGATGGCATCTTCCCATGTCATCCTGTCACAACCCCAGCAGTGCCTCTGCCAGGATGGAAATGTGTCCTCAACACTCCCCTCCACACCTGGCTGGCTGCCTATGGAAGGGATCATGAGTTATACACTCCTTCCACACTGCCACCAGCCTTCTTCCCATGCTGCAGTGGAGAAGGAAGCACATGATCACACTTCTTCCCCTTTTGCATGGCCAGAGGTAACAGGAGCCTCACGTGATTGGGGGCCATTGATGGAGTTTTTTCAACAATACCCTGCAATCAACTGGGGATTCAAGAAGGGTGGGACCATGACGACATCATGCAAAAGCGTCATTGTGGTCCCACTCCTCTTGCATCTCCATGTCAAGAGGGCACCACCTTGTGGAAATGGCCAAGGATAGACACATATCTATTTTGGGAAGAAACAAATTATAACCCATTACTTTTAATACTATTTTCCCTATTATGAGTATAATGTGCTGAGAAATAACTTTACTTCCTTTGCACGATAACTGTAACTTTTTTAGCTAGTTTATAGCTAAGGGCTGTGTGATCTCACTAAGTATTGGAAGAAGAGTATTTCATGGCCCAAGTTCTAGTTTGAACTGTACCTTCTTCTTTGCTGAGATTTTTAAGGTGAAGGTAAACATGATGACAGTGTGCATTTTACCACAAGGAAAAAGCTTGCTCTATTTAGATTGGTTTTGGTAGAAAAAAGGTTACTTTTAATAAGTAGTAGAGAAAGTGTGGCTCCTAAGCCATTTTTGAGGGACCAGAAGACCCCTGTAATGTTCTCCATGCCCATCAGGCATAGGATACAATTATTCCAAATTTGTGGCCCCCACTATGCTGTTTTAGTCCCAGGAGAGACTTTTTGAAAACAAGAAATGAGCGATGGGGCAAAGACACCATGAAATTGTCCCATGTCCTCTAGGTTCTATGGACTGTGGAAGTCCATGTGAGGGAAAAATTGGGGAAATGAAGGAGGAGGAGGAGAAAAAATGCCCATGACAGAGAATGGTGAGGCCTTCCAAAGTCTTATGGAGAACTACTGTGTTCCTCAAAGCCCTACCAGTTGCCCACCCTTGCTTCTGAGAAATAATAATAATAAAGAATCTAACTTGTTTTGAACTTTGAGCTACACCTATAACTACTTGTAAAAGTACTGTTTTAAGCATTAGATGACACAATCAATAATAGTAACTCATAATTTACTATAGTTTCAAGAATACTCAGAGAAAAGAACTCCAGCTTCTTTGTAGCATTTCAAGAACAAAAATGTTTTGTCTGTAATATTTCCACAATACACTTGATCCCTTGAAAATAAGGGTCTGAGAATATTCTGATCTGTGAAAGAAAAGAGAAAAATTTGACTGCAAATTCAAAGTACATTGGTAAACAGAAGAGGATTTCTGTTTGTTTTCTTACATTGATGAAAATGTTTCATTTATTAAGACATTTGTCTACACCTCTCAGCCCACCAGGGCCCCTGGGGCAATCTACAATGTATAAAAATGTTTGAAACATTAAGAGCATAATTAACAACATTTAAAAATAGATAGACAAGTCATCTTTGACTATATTTTTAATATCAGAGACAATTTAAAACTGACAGCCCGGCCACCCCTAATTTTGAGAACCAAAGGCCAAGCAAAATAGTCCATTCTGAACTGCCACTGGAAACTTAGAAGGGATGGAATCAGCCTGACCTCTCCCAGTTCCCACAGTCAAGGTACTGCTACACAGAAAACCCTGTTGTCTGTACCTACTAGCCTAGCCTTGTGGGGTGGTGGGACACACAACTGGTCCTCTGCTGAGCTTCTTGGATTTCAGGTAGGCTCATATAGGATATCCTGGCCCCAAAACAATGTTGAAAAATATGATATGTTCTTTAGATTTACCTCCACTTAGGAGCAATGCTTACAAGTGGAAAAAATAAATTGGTCTAGAAGCATATTTTCTCAATAGGTATTGCATAATATATGAGATTCCATTTAGAATGAGTCTTGAAAAGCACAGATAGTTTAACACTACAGTCAGGTTCTCAGAGTACAGAAAAACTGCAATTAAATTAGTACCTATGCCTGTGGAATAAATAGTTTCTGCCCAATTCAGAATTGCACTCGTTACTTGCTGATTATTTTCCTCCTAGATATTATAACCTGACTTGGAAAAGGCAATGGCAGTTCTGTGTATGTTTAACTGTATCTGTTTTAACTTTTTTAAGCTACCTTGAGACCAAGGACTGAGGAAAAGGCAGGATAAGAATAAGAAAATAGATAGTCTATAAACAAGTTTTTATAAAAACTGACACACAAATACTCTTACTGGTTAGAGAGTTTTGACATCGTTTTACCTATATTTCTTTTAATAACAATTTAGGTGAGGGCAAAGCCCTTTCTTAAAATTTAAGGAAACTGAACTCGTTACTTCAATTAAAGCCCTACCTCTTTAAATTTGCAGTCTTGAAAACTGAGTCTCCATATATTTCCACAAGAGAGTAGACTGAAGGAATATATTTCTCGTTTGTTTATTTCAGCTGATTTTGGCAGAGGGGAGGAGAAGGTTTCAGACAAAGAACATATTCCGGATGGATGGATGGATGTCAAATAATTCTATTTTGTCATGAAAAAGTCATAAGGCTGGGATCCTGTTGTAGTAAACATATGCATAATTTCCCTTGTGGACATTTTTGTCTGACACAGAATATCCACATTCACTTCAAGCTTGCAGAAATGAAGTTTCCTATGTGGTGTCATTGTTCCTGAAGCTTCACATTGGTTTGTGCACTGAGTTGTACATTCAGCTACACATTCAATTGTGCATTTGATAGTTCAGTATCACCATTCAACAGAAGTTGTATAACACAATCAATTCATAATTCCACGTGTAGACCACTACACAGCCTTGAGATGGGGTCTTGGCCAAAGTAGTGCACAATAAATGTAATGAAAAACACAGACACAAGTAAAGAATGCTTTCTAAACTCTTCTGCATAGCCAGACAAAAGACTGTCTCTCGCATGCACCACAGAATTTATCAGAAAGGATTAAGCAGTATTTGTAGCACCTATAGTAGATGCTTACAATGTAACTATAGTCACTAAATCAGAAATCTAATATCTGAGAGATTAATTTTCCACTTTTTGTCTGTATTTGTGTGTTCAGACAAAATTTGATGTTCCTTTTTCTTAGCCTTACTTCCAAATAGAAAGAGATTTTAGAAATTATTTCCATATTTTCTCCACTATTTGCTTTCATGGCTGCCTTCCTTACATTGCCCTGAAATAGCTAAGTATGAGGCACTCTGGAGGATGCAAAATAGCAGCCACATTGCCAACACAATTGCTGATGTTACCACTCACTACAGCAGTTCTCTTCTCCTTCATGCCACAAAAAAAAAAAAAAAAAAGACATTGGGGAAAAAAGAAAGAATCTTTCATAGCTCACCTGCTAACGGTGAGTCTCACCTTCAAAAAACTATTGGAGAATTTATCCTCCTGATGCAGAAATTGCCTCCAGCACCATTTGCTCTGGTCACAACTATTATAGAGAATTTGAAGGGGCTATTTTTGCACAGCTATGAGCCCAACAATGGAACAAGCTGGAAGATGACGGACAGGAGGTAAGGGGTGGATTGCAAGAGACCTTTGTTCTAGGTCCAGTGCTATAGGCATGTAATCAATTAAAATATCAGTAAAAACAATTATATTGGACTTTTCCGTACTGCACTGTTTAGTGCTATTATTCCACTTTCAACATCCTATGAAATCCTGGGGATTGCAGTTTAGGGAGGAGCATTTAGAATGATCACCCAGAGGTCTCTTTGGACTCAGGCCATTTCTGCACTAGCCTGTTATAGTGGTATTATTCCACTTTCAACGACCTATGGAATCCTGAGGTTTGCAGTTTAGGGACGGGTCTTTGAGGCTCCTCCTTAAACTACAAAGTTCAGGATTCCATAGCATGTTAAAAGTGAAATAATAGCACTATAACAGGCTAGTGCAGAAATGGTCTCAGTAAACTACAAACCCCAGGATTCCACAGGATGTTGAAAGTGAAATAATAGCACCATAAGAGTGTAGGAAGGAAAGTCCTATTCTTTTTCTAGAGTCTGAGGAATAGAGTGTAATTCAATATAATGCAACTGAAAACTCTTGTTATATTTGTATTGGGTTTTTAAAATATACACAAACAAAAAAAATAGAGTAGGAAGTAAAGAACAAAGAGGAAAGGGGATAGAAATACGTAAGAAGTTTATGTGAACTGTGCACCAACATTAATGTAAGCTAACAACATGTTCCATATATCATGCTAATATTTGAAAAGATTCCACTCTGTGAAATCCATGGCTGCCTCTTCCCTCCACGAGTAAAGAATGTTTATTCTGCAATGAGAGAGTGTCACTATATTGACATAAGAAGACTTGCTATCACTATCAAATTAGTGTCCCCTGTTGATGTGAAACAAAAGGCATGTCCATCATTTACAAATCCAGCTTTTCAGAAGCACCTGGCTTCTTACAGAAAAAGAACACTAGACCAGTAGGACTTGTACACTTTCCAGCTTTAAATTCTCCAAAGCTCAAATTTTGTTTCTCCCATGTAGATTTCCAGAATCAATTCATCCAAGTTTATTCAATGTCAGTTTATACTTTGTCAGCAATCACCAACACCACTACCACCATGATTCTTTATCATGGTCTCACTGAACAAGTTACCTGAGTCTCACTTCCTGGACATTTTGTTTGTCTTCTCAATTCTCAGCACAGTTTCCCACTGATGATTTAAGAGAAAAGATCCTTAATGATATCCCTAAAGAAAACTGGGACAAATCCTATTAGGTAGATTCCTTCTTGTTGCTCCTGCTCAATGGAGGCAACATGTGAAGCACAGGCTCTAAGAAGCCTCAAAACCCACAAAAGTTCCCTGAATCCCCCAGTCATTTTAGAAAAAAGTCTGGACATTTTCTGGAAGCCTTTCTCTTTTTTAACCCTAAAAGAGTCTGAAAATGAAGAAATCAGCCCACAAAATTCTCCTTTACCCTCCTAAATCCCCAATTATTTGTTGTGGGCAAAAGATCTGCCAAACATGGTAGCCAGAAATAACATGACACTAAGTCCAGTACAGTAGAAAGTGCCAGTACAACCCACAAGGAAGTTCCTGGGGTGGAATTTAAAGCCCACTCCCCATTTCAGTTGGCTGCTCCGTGTCTAACTCTTTAGTCTGTGACTCCTACATTATGGTCAGTTAAGAAGAGATTTAGAAGCTTCCTAAAGTCATATTTCAATTATGAATTATTGCATAATAGTACCCTGTGTCTTCAACTGTGCAATACAAATACCTTTCATTATTATTACAACAGCAGTAAATGTCCAAATCTTTTATCTGACCATGATGTAAGCAAAAGGGAAAGATGAACACCTAACGTCTGTATTAATTTCACTATGATGTCTGGATTAATGTAAACTTCCTAACTTGTAGACCACTTCTACCAGCTTCTTGAATTAAAAACCTAAACAGCACAGTCTGATTCTCTCTCTCTCTCTCTCTCTCGTTTGAAGACTTGGTATCTTCTTCTAGCCATGTAATTCTTATTCTAGTCATTGTATTACAATGCACATTGGATTAAGTTCAAAGTTTCATTTTAAATTAGAACAAGAACATGATTAACAAGTCACTTTACTACAGATACATTCTTGCCTACAAAAGAAAAGATCAAATTGGAACTCTCTTTTGTTACTACTGTTAACAGAATAATTTTGCTTCCACTTACAAATTCACATCTATCACACTGGCTTTTTGCCAGACTTGTTCAGGTTTGAGCTTTAGCCTCGTGAGGACTGTGCGGGGGTGGGAAGAGACACATTAAGAACTAGAACTGCCAACTTTGTTCCTGCTAGAGAGGTCCCTGATCTTTAACAGCTGCCTAAGAACTTCTTCTTGTGATGTTCCTGAACCTTCAGGATAACAGAACCTCTTGTTTAATTGACTTTTATTATATTGCTATGAGATACCCATTCATACAAATGCATAGCATGCAAAGCAGGCTTCTTTTTTGACTTGCTGCTGTCATCCCTAGTCAACATGGTTATGATGATGGTAGTGTGGACTGCGGCTCAAAGTACCTGGAGGGCAGGAGATTGAGGAAGGCTAATCCAAATCATGCTATTAATTATAGGCAGGCAAGGTAGGATGGATTTGCTGTTTGCTTAGGCTGCTCCTGCAACTTCACTAGTTCTGTGATATGTACTGGTATGGTTTCTATAAACACTCGAACTTAGTAAAAGAGAGCTACATCTGAACATAGTGCTCTTCAACAAACTACTAAGGTGAGCAATCTATTCCAGTAACCTTATGCAGGTCAAGCATGTTACCTACTAGTGAATATGCCATATTATGAACAACTGAAAGACTGACATCTTCTCATGTGTGCTGGATCTGAATTAAGTTAAGTGACCTTGGTTCCCATTCAAATCAATTGGAAAAGTTAGTCATGACTCAAGTTAGGAAAAATTCAGTGAGCACTTGAGCACTTGTCTGGATATAACCCTGACATCTACTTTAGAGACACTGAAGAAATCATAGGATAGTTTTGTTAAATTTTCAAGGAGGAACAAAAGTAGTCTGACCTTGTAATGACATTCATTGTTGTTTTTCATGCAACCGTCACAGGTAACTTCATTCAGAATTTTCTGGAAAACTTTGAAAAGTCACCATGAAGATTGTTCCTACAGTTCTTTGATCAATGGATCTAACCTTATCTTACTATGGTCTCTATTATTTGCAGGACCCATGACTTGAATTTTTAGACTGGGAATCTCAAGATATGCAAGATAACCACCAGATCTAATGCCATTCAAAGAGGATTACAGAAATTCATGGAGGATACTGTTATCAATGACTATAGTCAGGAAGGCTATGATTTAGTTCCACTATCAGAAGCAGTTACTATGGAATGTCTCTTTTTAAGAAATACAAGTGGGAGGCAATAGTTGCATTCATGTCCTGGTTGTAGTCTTCCCACACACACCTTGTTGACCACTGTATGAACATAGTGCTGGGCCAGATGAGCTAGAGATCCATCATAACTATTCTCATCTTCTTGCAAATTTCACATCAGATTCTAAAGGATTCTATTTCTCCCTGAAACTTCTGACTAAGGAATAACATTTTTTTTTCTTTTCTCCCTTCACTGCATACTGCCCCCTCCCCTGAACATCTCCCTCAGCTTCTTAATTGTCTGCTAAGGGAAAAGAAAATGAGGCCTGCCCTTTTGCATTCTTGAAGTAACCTTTCCTGCTTGAAAGTCTCCTGAAAGACACAACCACTTCTGCAGCAGGTGTAGTTTTAATGATGCTTTGATGCCATATGTCAAATCTCATCACTTGCTGTGAGGAGTGACATTTCTTTTGATAGCTCCTAGCAACGGCAATACAAATTGTTGGTGGTCACTTCACACTGTACAAATAGCTCCTGCAGCAAGTACATTTAATTTCAGGTTCATGCTAGACTGCACACTGTATAGACCTATGTCCTTTGCCATTCTGTTTCAAATACAATGAACCTTCTATCTTTAAAGAAATACCCACATATTTTATATGTATCTAAAAATTACATATACAAGGAACCTGTCACAGCACAGGAGCAGTGTAATTTTGAAGGATACAATCTATAAACAGGATTTTGTGTTTCTTGCACCATCACATCATTTTTGGCATTGGAGCATGTAATTATATTGTGTGTCATGATCTAAATCCTTTCTGAATATTGGAAATCAATGGGCCTTTTATCATCTACCAAAATCATAATTGCTTTGGTTTTGCTGTAGGTGGTGGGCAAGTGTTTTCAAGGAGATCTAGAGCTAAATCTGACATTATGTGATCAGACTGCACATGTAAAATGATTTCCCTCCAACTCTTCTTCTCCAAAGTTCCCTGTGCACAACCCAAATCTGCTCCATGGAGGGGACCCCAGGGGACAGAAAGAATTTAATCCACCACAACTAACTGCTCTCCTTGTTGAAATACCCATCATTCACTCAGCACTTGGAGAATTCACATTTCCTCATCAGTGAAGATTTGTACTTGTAGAACACTTCAGCAGTAAATAATCCAGATACATAATATGGCTCTAAGAAACATAAGATACAGCAATCTTCCCTGACCAGTCCTGTCAGAGTATGGAAACTAACTAACCAGCATAATTGCTAATCACTTTGGGAGGCTAGGGCAATATTCAGCATGTTCAAAACTGATGACAGAACATTACAGAACAATACAGCTGCATGAAACTACTTAAAATTAAAAAGAATAAGTTTAAACCAATGATATGCACACCCAAAGTTGCCTTACATTAGTTTCACCTGAACAAGTGGCTTTTCAGGGGCCTGCTACTTTTTTAGAAAACAAAATCAGAAGAGCATATTGAATTTAGAATCTAAAGTATGCACAGTAGTTTTGCAAGTTTTAACAACCAGATGAAACATCTAGGTATTTTTTGCACAATTTAGTGAAAACTTAAACCTTTTTCTCAGAGACATATAAACAAGAGAATGAGTTTGTAACGGTGGACATCAGAATTCCAGTCAAGCAAGGCTTGTGGAGTACACAAGATTATATTTTCAATGGTGTTTGTGTCCACTCTGTGAAATTTTCTTGTTGGATAGTTTGTTTGTTTTTTTCAATATTCTACAAGGGACTGTTAATGTTGCTTTCCTCACACAGAGTTAGCGTGCTCACTCAGGTAGCTTGAATTAAACTCTTTATACATGTGCTTGTGACATGGGAATAGCTCCAAACATTGTTATAACACTACATCACCCAAACAGTAGATCCTGCATGATTTCAGAAGCTAAGCAGAGTTAAGTCTAGTCATTACTTGAATGAGAGACTGGTGTCTCTAGGCTGAACTAGGAAAGAATAGCTAGGAAAGATTCCTGCATGTAAACCCGGAGACTTACTTCGAGTCACAACTGACAGTACTGAACATGAAGGACAAATGAACTGATTCAGTATAATTCAGCATCCTATGTTTCTAAGCCAGCCCTCATTTTCTGATCCCAAAGGTATGTCAGTATTATCCTCCCAGGATATGCTGTAACACTAAACTGAAGGGAAAAAAAGTAACTCATAGTCATCAGGACATGGTAATTATGTTATCACTGTACACTTTTGATCTTCCCCACTGATTAGGTAACATGGAACAGATAAGAATTTTCTCTATCCAGCTAACTCCAAAGATACCTAATATAGGAATGACTGACAGGTCTATGTCGCTGACAACTATTAGTCTGTTCCTATGCAAGACTTCAGAGTGCAGTGCAGAAAGAAAAAAAAGGGAGGAAATCCTACTAATGTTGCCTCTCTTCTATGGGTTTTTTTTAACTTTCTGCACAAGGACAGTCGCTTTCTATTTGTGGAGAATCTCTGCAGACTGCCCATCAAAATATTGTCTTCAGCATATAGAAGTTAACAAAAATGTGTGGGAGTTGCTGCATGACTCTCATCCTTCCATGTTTATGATTGTCATATTCTGCATGTCTATATAAGGGCTTTTGTCATCATGACAGTTAGAGATAACTGAAGGTTTGTTTTGTGCAGAAAATGGCTTTTTTGTTCAATAAATTACATCTTGTATGTAGAAAATAAATTTCCTTTAAA